>CAEGAF010148586.1:0-80918 GCA_903067075.1 Micropoecilia bifurca
ATATATATATACACACACACACACACACACACACACACACACACATACATACAAAAGTTGAGGCTGGCCAGGTTCAATTATTGATATTTATTTTGATATTAAATGAACAAAAATATCCTGTATTTAATTTTTTTTGTATTTTGGCAGTTACAGAGAGTTACTGAAAAAAATTAAATTACTTTGTTTTTATGCAACTGCATTATACCAAAATGAAACACAATCCTTAAATTCAGATAGCCTATTTTCTACTTGCCACCATTAAAAGTCAAAAATAGATTCTTGCTTCTCCTTTGCATCGGCAATCCGGTTCGTCAGCAAGAGGAGCCAGATTACTGGTCCCTCAGCTGCTTACCCTAATTTTTAAAAGCCCCTCCCAGAGAAAAACTCAGGGAATATAGTAAGTCTTTCACAGCAGGCAGGCCACACGTAAAGCCCGAGGGTTGGCAAGGCCACACCGTCTGCCGCAGACAAGACTGGAGACAATCTCAGCTAATGTTTCTTTGCTGTTAATAATGAAAAATAAACCTGCTTACCCTCCAGTTCATTCATCTCTAAGGCCACAGTGTAAGGATAAGCAGATAGAAGTTATTTTATTCTGAAAAGAGAAATATGTTTTTCCTTAAATTTATTTATTTATTTTGTTTAGACCGAGTTCTGTCCTGAAGAGCTCGTTTCTGCTTGAAGTGAAATTATCAAGCTGCTCTAATGAGGGTCTGAGGTTATTTCATGCAACTAATCATTCAGGTCAGAAAAACAGACAAGACGACATTTTATGCTTTTCATTATTTTTTTTCCTAAATTCATACCACACTGTTGTAACTTTGTTGTAAACATAAATTTATTAAACATTTTATTTTACAGTTTCTATTTATGTACTGATTTCTAATTTATTACTTGATCATAATAGATTTCATTTCCATTCTTCCTTATCCCTAAGGAAATAGTTTTTAATATTCATATTTTTAAATTTAGTAATATGATTTTGATAAATAGGAAATGAATAAAAAATATGTTTTTATAGGTGCTGAATAAAGAAAGCTTATGACTACTACCAATACTACTGTTTCTTTGGAAATGTAGAAAATATTTATTTTTTCTATTACATTTATTCGCAAGATGACCTATCTTAAACCATTGTTAGATTGAAATCTATTATCTTTAAGACTGTAAAAATACTCAAGTTATTATTAAAAGCACTTTATACATTTTGTTCTGAAACATAAATGAATTGAATATTAATTTGTCTAAATTTAAAAGAACATTTAATTTAATAAATGTAATATTTCAATAATTCAAATGTATTTTTACAAAGTAGAATAGAAACTGATATGATTTTTTTCCCCCTCATTATTATGCATGCGATTATGCTTTTCAACAGTCAACAATTACCCTAACACTTGATTCCTATCTGACATTCAAGGGGTCTGCACAAGAGATCACGGGAAAAAAGAAGAAGAAAAAAAAAAACCGCAGTCCCCCTATGACAATTTGAAGCCTCAGATAATTGCACAAAATGTCACATAATTGTTGAAACAAGTCAAAACAACACGCAGCCCACACAGCATTATGCGCACTGACATCTAGTCCATTTCTGCAAAGTTCTGAGTCATTTCCTTCAGTGCCAAATGGTAAACAGTGCAATTTCCAGCCCCTCCTGCTGTGAGCTGTCACTCCGCCTCAACTGGTGTTATATCAAAATTCTTTGTAAATTAGCATCACCTGAGGCATAAAACGCATAGGAGCTGACTGTGGGCTTCAGCTGGAGCAGACATTAATTAGAGCAAATATGTGTCATATACAGAAATATTATGTTTTATATAGTTTTAAGACTCAAGCCATGTGGAAAGCTGACCCCTTGTTAGGCCTGCGGACTCCTCTCCACTCTCCCACGCAGCACTTAAATGAACTTGAGTATTTTTGCAGTGACAGACTCCTTTAATTGTGCTTCTCTCATACAATGATATACTAAGCGAACAATGCTTTAAACCAGTGTCATTTTTGAACCTTTATTAGTGTTACAACCACACAGAGAAACATTTACAATGCAATTTTTCCTACCTGAGTTTCTCATGTTTGAATCACATGGACAGATTTGGCTTCTCTAACACATATGGCGAGATCACTCTACTCTGCAGCAATTGAAGATAGCAGGAAAGAAAAAAAAGAGAAAAAAAAAATCCTCCAGAAAACAAAATTGTATCTGTTTGCCTTTCAAGGTGCTCGGGACTTACTAAGAACCTGAGTCAAAAGTGTTTCATGTCAATAGCAATATGATCAAACCTGCTTTCTAGAGATATAACAAAAACACAAGCCATTAAAAAAGCAACTTGTCTGTTGACAAAAAATCTCACATTTATTGTATTTGTTAAACAAGTGTTGAACTTTACATCAGTCTTAAGTGATAAGCCCCTTATGTTTACATAAAAAACATGAGCTACAGTACAGCATGTATACCAGTGTGGGAAACTATTCACAAATTTCCCAATTTATTTATTTATTTATTCATTTTTTGAAAGATTTTAATAAATAAAATACTTAAACTTGAGCGGAAGAACTACATTTAAGATAAAAACTTTATTTTCAAAAGTCGGTTTCATCTCAGCAGCGCTTTCCCATCCCTCTGCTGTGACTGTTAAAAAGATCCATTTCAATCAAAGATTTTAACAAAAAAAATGTGCAATGAATAAATCACCTTGACTGGGTTGTTGCAGTCCCCCTTCTACTAAAGCAATTCCACTTTGGCAAAATCGGATAATGATATTCTAAGGGACAATATTAACTGAAATGAAAATAAAGGAACTAAACAAAATATTGGTCACAAATTAAAAAAAAAAGATAATGCATTGTTTGTTTTCTTTTAATAGGCCTTTATGCTCAAACATACAACCTTGAATGAAGTGTTGGTACCATAAACAGATGGTATAACATATGTGCAACTTTTACACAATAGTCTCTCAAATGTTAAAATTTTGCAAATAAAAGGTTTCTTTATAATTATGCTTTTTTTCTCCCAACCCCATGAATTCTTATTTTATACTAGCAATACAACAAAATATATATTTGAGCAGTTTCTCCTTGACAACAGTTCAAGGAACAGTTGAGAAAATATAAGGCCTGGGGCTTGATTGCTAGTGGTTATACAATCCAAACTTGATGGTGATGGGAAGCAGCCAGGACCTGATATTCCTTTTCTAACAGTCTGATCAGGAAATATTTTATTTTTTACTAACATGTCCATGTCCTGGTCCAGGGGTGTAAAAACAAAAAACAAACAAACAAAAAAAAAAATGGTTAAGCTTAGATGTTGGGAAGTGTATGTACAACCTTCGAGAGGGAAATTGCTGTTTGGATGTCGCCTGTAATTTCTTTTTTTTTTTTTCTTTTTTATTCTTTTTGTAATTTTTTTTAAGCATATTTTTATGTTTTCACACCTTCAGTTTTCTCAATAACTCAACAGCAGCAGCACATTTAAATACATTGTTGGCTTGTCTCTTAGAATTGAAATCTGACTCTTCGTTTTATGTACAGTCTCTTGAAAACATTGCGCTGCCGTTTCTGTGCCACAGGTCTCTGAGTCTGCAGGGAAGGAGATGGAAACACGGATGGCCGAGAGAGAAAGTCTGTAGATGCCAAGCGTGTGCGTATGTGTCGTGGAACTGCTAGGTTCGCTTAAAAAATAAAATAAAACAAACAAAAAAAAGAATGGTCCTGCCTTCAATGTGTGTGTGCCCTGAAAGAAGTCAGGGTTTGTGTCAGGGCAGCAGGGCTAAGGGGATGATTTAAATACATTTAAAGGCTTGTCACTAACTGCATTTGTCCTTCTTGTACATCACCTTCAGGGATGCAGTCTTCTGTAGTAACTGGAATAATGTAGCCATCACTGCTCCCTCTGCCTATCTGGTAATAGGCTTGGAGCTGGTGGCCTGCCCCTAAGTTGGGCATGCTTTTGTAGTAAACATCCTCATTCTCGCTCCCTTTGGTGGGGGAGACATCCTCCACGACATCGGGGCTGCTCTCAGGGCATGGAGAGTCTGTAATATTGGGCATACTCGTGTACAAAGAGTCTCTGTTTGGGGACTGCGCACTGTCGTCAGGGTTGGTGGGTGTCAGTGGGCTGTCAAAGGTATCGACTCCTCCGTCGGTCCTCACCTTCTTCTGGGGTGCGTACAGAAGCGAGTGAGTCCGCTGGGGGATGAGTGGCGCCTCCAGCTCCTGCTGATGGTGCAGCTCCAGGCCCACCGCGTTGCCCATGTGGACCAAAGATGAAGTGTCAGCCACAATGGCGTCGTCTTCGCTGCTGCTGCCACCTACCACCGTCACCTTGGGGGGAGCCCGCTCCGTGTGGTGGTGATGGTGGTACTGCGGCGGCGGTGGCGGCTGCTGGCGGTGGGGCGGGTGACGTAAACTGGAGTGCTGCTGCTGCTGCTGTTGGTGGCTTTTGTTGCAGGCACGCAGGTTGTTGTGCACAAGCTCAGAGATGATCATTTTCTCAAAGGCAGCATCATCCAGGCTGAGTCCGCAGTCCACTACCTGCACACTGTCGCCAAAGTCCCCATTACGGAGTGAGTAGCTATTGTTAAAGTTACCATTTAGCGGTAGAGTATCCATTGCACTTGTATCCCTCACCGCACTGTTCAGTGAGTGCCCTGGAAACAAAGGGAAATATCCAGGGGAACTACATTAGTCATCACTAATAATAACAAAAGGAGGAATAAAAATTTAATGCTGTTTAGGATGCAGTTTTATGTAAAAACAAAGTTAAGTTAAGCCATGCTTTAAATCTGTTAGTTAGGCACAATCCTTAACATACAATACATAAACATGCAGTTTATTTGAAATGAGAAATGTTTGTATTTTCTCATGTATACATTTCAACTTTCCCTTTGAAAAATCACTGTAAAAAAAGCAGGGCATTGTGCATTAAAGTCTGCCACGTATGTGGCAAAGCAACGGAAAAAAAGATCCCAAACAACATTAAGAAACAGATCCAAACACTATCACAAGACACCGGCAACAGGTTGATGTATAAGTATGAAGCGACAAATTGGCAGGCTGACACATACGGGGTCTCTAGCAACTAAAAGACGTTATGTGGTAAAGTAAGTAAGAGGAAGGAAATGTAGGGGAAATATGACAAAGACAGAAAAGGGAAAGTAGTTATGTATAAACATGGGACAGCCATCTGTATTCTCACTACAAGGGGAGCCCACAAGCAGCACTCCACCATCACCACACACAGCAGGTGAAAAGACTCACTTTAGACAACTCACATCATGTCTGTCTGCTCAGGCTATCTGGTCTAAGAGCAGCTGATGTACAAAAAAAAGTAAAAAAAAAAAAAAAAATGATTTATTGTAACATGGAGAATCGCTCAAAAGAACAACAAAATGCAAGATAAAAGTCTTAACTGCAACAGAGCAAGAGCAAGGGTTCAGCAAATAAAACAGGCAAGCATTAAACTGCTTTTACGTTTGTGGATCAAATGGTAACAAATACGGTGCCTTGTAAAAGCATTCGCATCCTTTTATTTTTCGTATTTGTAACATTGCTGTCACTAATTAATGTATATTTTATCCAGATTGAATGTTATAGACCAACATAATAAAGTGCATAATTGTGAAGTAGACAGAAAAGAATAATGAAAGTCTGACAATGGGGCATTAACCCCTTTTAATGTGATGCCCCAATTGCCCTCGTCAGTAAATTGGTAAAAATCGAAAGACCAGGGCAAAACTCCCAGGATATTGTAGCTCACAAAAAAAAATGTTTTTGAGGCCGCCATGTGTAAAGCATGGTGGTGGAAGGTGATGCTTTTCTTCTGCTGGGATTTGATGGGAAAACAGATTGAACTAAATACAGAACAGATAAATCATGAAGAACATCCTGATTTTAGAAGCTGCATACGACTTTTGGCTGGATTAAAGCTTCACCTTCCAGGAGGACAATAACAATAAATATACAATCAACTCTACAATGGAATGGTTTAAACTTTAGAGCAACACATAATGGCCCTATGCAACTGTAAATCCACGTCAAAACTTGTTCATGGATTTTCTCTGTCAAATGTGATTTCACTTTACATAACTTAGAATGAACAATGGAAATAAATCTCAGTCTTTTAAACTGGTACAGACATACTGCTGCAGGACTTCCAGTTACTATTGGCTCAATTGTTGTATCACTAAAACAATGGCTTATGGGGCTGAAACAAATATACAAGCAACACTTTTCTCATTTTTGCATAATTTCCCGTCAACTTCACAATTATGAACAATTTCAGCTTTTTTCCTCCTGAATTCATGTTAAAAACACTGAGGTTGAGAAGGGCTAAGAACACTTTTGCAAGGTACAATGCTTTGAAGAAAAGTCCCATTTTGGTGACTTTATTGTGGTACACTTGGTGCCCGTTAAGTTGGCAGTTTGTGTACCCAGACCTGGTAAAGGTCAGAGATTGTCCACAGCCCGGCACTTGGCATCCGTCATTGTAACTGTTCCCATTGAGACCCAGGTCACTGGGAGAACAGCTCAGGAAAGCACAGCCACTGCAGAGGTTAGATGTGGTTGTGTTAGGAATGTCTCAAAGCATGGAGGTCATGGATAAATATTTTTTGTGTCATGATAGAAAGAGGAGATAAGGAGAAAAAATGTTCTCTGCAATGGCTGGTTTTCTCCTTGTATAATAATAAGATTTAGAACACTAAGGAACTTATGTTTTGAAATGGTCACTATAAAGTAAAAAAAGAGTAAAGAAGAAGGCAGTGTGTGTGGAGCAGTTTTAGATGAGCAGTCTTATGAGAATCTTTTCAAAGTTAGGATAAAGGCCAATAAGTCCTGAATGGAAAAAAAGGAAATGTAACAGCTGCTGCTGTGACATCTATGTGTTAATCCTGCTAGGAGGCAATTTAGGGTCCAGACAGGTGTTGTCTCAAAGACTGTGACAGGAATAATAGTGGACACTGAGACTGCTGAGTGCCACACCAGGACAATGAAGACAGACAGTGGGGGAAGACGAGGAAAGGAAATATTTTTTTTCTTTAAAAAATAAAACAACAAAAATCATATTTTTTGTCAGTAAAAAAAACAACCCAAACAAACAAACAAAAAAAAAAGCAGAGCAGTGGGCAAATTCAGGACAACTCTATCAGGAGTTGAGATTCCTTAAAATGATCAAATTGAGATATTTTGATTAATATTGTTTTTTGTGAACCACTTGCTCTCCACTTGAGTGTGTGTTAATGGCCTAAAGTAAAACCAGTGATTGTGCTGAGGGTTTGGGGTTGTTTTAAATAAGCATGCTGAAAAAAATTTACATTTGATAGGCAAAGTTAAGTTTTACTCCCATACTTGTCTCTCTGTAGGTCACTAAAGGGAAGCACAGGGGAAAAGCACAAAACATAACAAAAGATGCCACTTCAGTTTCAAAAAGGAACAGCACATACAAAACATCACAGCCTTATCACTGTTATATATGTTCTGATGCCATATACAACAAAAATATAATTATCATTACTATTTGCACAGGCATACTCTAGTTCCTAATATCGTATTTAAACACTCATAACACAATGCATACAAAAAAGACGTCATTTATTGGCAGCCCTGGTAAAGATATGATGGTGCATTGAAATGCAGCCGTCTTTAAATCTGGGTTGTATGATCTCAAACTTAAAAAAGGAGACAAATCTCATTAAAAATATATATCGCTTCACGCAAAATAAAATCTACTGACAACTACTACCAACTACTATGAAGTAACTACCAACTACTATGAAATAAATGTGAAGCATTTTTAAAATGCATATATCACACTGATTATCATCACAGAGTGTTGAGAAGAGCTCTAAATGAGGAATCCATATAAATCCCAGAGGAATCCATATACATTTTTCAAAATAGGAAAGATGGGTGAGGGGGTCAATATTTTGGTCTTAATAAAAACTCTCACCTCTTAACCTCTTAGTTCTTCAAAATGGGAAAGACACAAAAGCACACCATGTAGGTAAGCAGATGTGTGTTAATCCAAATTAGTCAAGAAATGGGCACTAAAAAACTGTCAAAAGACAGTATTTTTTTTTTTTACCTCACCTATAAACTGGAAATATAAACCTCCAATCTGTCAAATGTCAGGGAATAGTTAATACAAAAATATGAAAAAAAAAGAAAAGAAAAAAACTAGAATTGTGGCAAAAAAAAAGCCTGGACCCAAGTTTGTTTTGTAAAATATCAAGTTTTTTTTTTTTTTCATTCATATGAAATTGTGGTACTGCCATAAATAATTTCACGAGTTTTTACACGTCTTTACCAGGGCTGACAATAAATGTGGAGAGCACTGTAAATTCTTGGAGTTTACCATGTTTAAGAAGTAGCACAGCATGAAACAAATTGCCTCATATGTTCATGGAAATAAATCTTAATGATGGTGCAGTTTATACTACAGCTTCAGGTCTACACCACTGTTTACATTATCTCGAGGCAGAATGTGCAGTATCTCTTTCCCATCTTAATCATTATGTCCCGTTAAGAGAAATATGAGAACACACAGGCTGGATCTAGGTGAACCACAAAGATATATGTCATGCATGACAAAATGTGAGTGTATTACTTCTGTGTTTTTATTTTTTTGCACACACACACATTTGATGAGCACCATATCAAGCCTTGCAGAGACAGTGATTTAGACGGAAAGACGATACTGCTGAACATCCTGTGTTTCATTTGGCCTTCTGAAAAACTTGACTGAAGACATCAGTGAGGAAGGGGGAGAGAAAAAACAGAACAAAATATATATAAAACAGGCAGAATGCAGGTGAAAGAATTAAATAAGCACACCTGGTGAGTTAAACACTGGAGCTGTGGGGGTGTTACACACGACTGTCTCAGCCAGTAAGGTGTTATAAGGGTTGTTAGTGCCTTGTGGCCGCAGGAGAGGGTTTGTTAGTAGGTAATTCCCAGTCATTCCTGGAGTGGCAAGACAGAGGAGGAGCAGGTAAGTTTGACAGTTGTCTGAAAGTGTCAAGGAGAACAGAAAAAAAAATAGGCAAAGAATCTGACTTTGTCTTTAAGGGTGAGCCTAAATCTGAAAGTAGGGAGTTTAATTAAAAGTTTCTACTCAAGGCAACAAGGAAAGGAAAAATTCCTGCATGCATCTTCTTCTGGTGCCCCCCCCCTTCCCATTCCCCATTCATTTGTTAAGTGTGTTACGAATCCTTCCTAACCCATTTATTTACAAACTAATTTTCAACCAACTATGCTCATTATTACATTCTGTCACAAGTGTGTTTCATAACTCACTTTTAGTTATTGTGTTGTGCAAGCTTCATTTTTCAGCACCTTGGATTTTCTGTAATTATGCAAAGGTTTTGCTGTTTCAAGTCCCTCCAAATATAATTTCTACTTTATGACAGACAGGATGACTCTGCCAGGTTTTTATTTATAAGAAGAAGGAAAAAAAAACAATTAGGGCTAAATATTTAGCCATTATCTTCCAAAGCCTAATCTCTCTCCCGAGCTTGCAGTGTGTTTTAAGGATCTGAGGTATTTCCACTGCCATTTATCACCTATGTTAAATGCCATCTGTCATGTTGAGATGTCTCCAGGGATGTTTTTAATGACATGGAAGTGCTTCTAGGAGATAAAGCCCTCCTTCAGTGCACTAATTCTCTAGGGTTGCTACTACGCCCCGGAGTGATCAATATCCAACCTTTGCATTAACATCTCCAGGAAATGGTAGCATGGAGGGGCAGAAAAAAAAAAAAAGAGAGCTGTACCTCTAGATTGTTACTGATGTATCACCAAGTCAAAATGTCCTGGAGAATGTTCAATGCGAGACTCTGTCTTTTGGGAAGTGACATCAAAAAGGAAAAAGGGGAAGGCAAAGAGCGGCGAATGACAGAAGTCAGCGGAGGGAAAGTTAAGCTACCTTAGTGTAAACCTTCTTTTCCCTTGCATGCTTAGAAAGCCATTTGAGAGACAGCAGAAAGCCTAACATCACACTAAGCACTCTGGGTCAGCCAGAGTTGAACATCATCTTCTCATCATCATATTTGTGCTCAAGCTAAATAATAAATGACAGTTTTTCCTCCCCCGACCCATAAATCTCTTTATAAAGTAACAGAGGTCACCTTCTGTTCTGGGCAACAAATAGTCTTTCGCTTCATGCTTAGACATTCTGAAAATAAAACTTTTTACAACCATTTTAGTTTTGCCTATGTTTCCCCTGGGCATGATCTTTAACAGCCCACACTTAAATCAAGAAAACACGCAAGTTTCAATGCAAGACTGAGGCTAGAGGTACGAGAGACGCTGCCGCATTTGAGGACGTTTTTATTTTTCTTCCCCAGGTCTGAGCTGACAGAAAAAGGAAACTTCATTTTTAAGGCCTTACGTTTTTATTAACCATGATGCACTGTCATTTCAAGATGACGGCATTTGCTGCCTGGACCTTTGTGTTGTGTTGTGTTGTGATTGCTGGAACTTCAAGGTGATAATATTAACTGGCAGATGGAATTTGTGCATAAGTGTGGAAAGTGATGAGGTGTGAACTGACCTTGGTTAAGGGTGGAGGTGCTGTTGATGTCACCTGAGATAAAGGAGGACTCAGATTGCTTTCTTACGGTGTCATTCCACATTCTCCTGATACGACTCTGTCAGGTCAACAAGGGACAGTCATTAGGACTTTAATCCAGCCCACGTAGGTTTCAGAACAACTTTCCTTCATTTTAAAAAATATTTATTACAGTTTGCATCACTCACTTGCCTTCACAGTAAGGTGAGGGCAGCCACTGGTATTTTTTTCTTTTGCTTTTTCATGGACTGATCAGAATTTTGTCACCAAATTGTAAAGCTTTGGCCTGCTGATACTGATTATAGCTTTTTCCAGTTTCTCATCATGAATCATAAGATCACATAGCGACAGTATTTTCCTCAATTTCTCCATTTATATGAGGAACTTGGATGTTTTCAAAAACAAGGTTTAACTATTGATTCAACCAGAAGGTAAGATGATTAAAGTGTTTATATTTTGAACTGCCTTTAGAGTCTTTTATTTGAAGCTCGGTGTGGCAGCACTGAAAAGAAGATCCTTAAGTCTAAGGAATTCCAAAAAGCAAACAACATTTCTGACCGAGACAGATACGTGTTAAAAGCTGAAAAGGAACAAACGATTAAGCCTTTTTCTCACTCACTTTGTTGTAGGCCTGAATGCAATACAGACATTTTGGAAGATATATACATTAATTGGTTAAAGCTTCTCAATATATCAAAGTTAAAAGAAAAGTGCTTTACCAAGAGTAAAGTGTGGAATTATAGTCCTACAAAATAATTGAAAGTACAATAATAATGACTGGCTAAGAAAAAAATTATTGGTAATATATGTAATTCTCAGTCACAATAAAAACTAGTGGAAATAAAATAGGTTTTAAGCAGGTTTTACTTTGACTGACAGCAGTTCTAGCGGAAGAAGGCAGGCTGCTCCACATGTAGAGGTTCACCATCAAAAAGGCTGTTACCACTCATTTTGATCTGGGAATGTTCAACAGTAGTGCATAGTGGATAATGAATCTTGAAGTTATAGCTGGAGTGTTATGATGTAAAAGTAAGCTGTTAAACCAGTGAGAGCCTTGAAAACAAGTAGAGTAGAGAGGTTCCATACTGCATCAAATCCTGCCAGTTTATATCCGAACAAAAATAAGTTTGCACATAAAAGTTAACATAAATTATCACTAGTAGGCTAGTTTAGCTGCCTAGCTTCACCCCACCTAAATGATCAACGTAGTGTTCAGAAAAATTAAATTACAAAAAAATGAAGCAGCCTAAAATCAATTTTTGAGCATGTTGAATCGATTCAGAATTCTCAGGAGTAGGAACCGAGATTCTCTCAATAATTGATTATTTTCTGCACCTCCAAACCAAGCAACATGTAATAAAAAAATAAATAAATAGATTAATTAATCACAGATTTCCCTGATTTAATTTGAAATACCTCAGTGATACTGAAAAATATGTAACTTTAAGTTTTATTAGCTCAGTAAAAGAACCTGTCACTGGTCTTAGTGCATCTCAACTTATATCAAAAACATTTTTTCATCTAAGTCACCTTTTTGAACAACTTTAACTCCAGTTCTTCTTGGTTGGAGTTTTGAAGTGACATCATTGTCTTTCTGCAACCACACTGCCTCTGGGGATGTTATCTACTAAAGGCCTTTTACAAGAAGGGTCCTGTGCAAACCCCTATGTTTTTGCAGCATCAGGTCACCCTGCTGTAAAGGTGTACCTACAGTGTTTTATTTAAAGAGTGTAACACTGTTTCCCATGCACATGACATCAGTGAAAAATAAAGATAAAAGCAAGTGCTAAAGGGATACAACAAAAGAAAGGCTCTCATGCAGCAAAGCAGACTCTGATTGGTAAATGTGGAATAATGTAACATTTCCTGATGCAACTCTGAAGCTCAAATGTGTTTTCTTCTAAGAATGTGTGAGACAGAAACTTTTCACCTCTAGAGGTATTTCAGATGTTAGGTTTCAACCTCAGCACAAAATAGATTCAGTTTATTCCTTTTCATTAAAAGGAAAAAAAACAAAACATAAATACTAACTCTCACCGAGGACTTGGTAGCTTTGCAGACAAACAGAGCCCTAAAGTATTTTTGTGGAAAACAGCTCACATTTACCCTGAAAGAATTTGTTTATTAAATTATTAAATAAATCTGGAAGTAGAGCGACACGATTTTATGAAAGATTTTTTTTCTGTCTTTTTGGTCATCCATCTCTGTCCGAACTCAATCACTTGAAGGCATCCCCACAGAACAGGAACGCCTTCAACATGTTTATCTATCGTGTTGCTATCAATAAGGCAAGGCTGGTTCTATCTCACACTGATGGAAATTTTGTACTATCAGGTTATAGAGGTTTGTTTCGGTCTTACAGTTGTTCAAGGGCCTTTTAGTACAATACCAGGAGGGTGTCTTTTACTGAGTAATGGCTTCTATGTGGCCATTCGACCATAAAGGCTTGATTGTTGGAGAGCACCACTAATGCTTGCACCTTTGTAAAGCTCTATCATCTCCAGGAAGAAACTGAACCTCATTTATCATGACCACTATCTTGCTGCTTACCTGTCTCACTGGTCTGCTTTGTCTTAAAGTTCGTATCCTGGATCTGGCCGACGAGGTTTGTTTACCTGATGGTGTTTGAGCTCTGATCTTTAAACATCTTAATTGTTCTGTTTGGGTCATATTTTCAATCCGTTCAACTTTCTCTATTTCTAATTAATTTTTTCAAAATACTAGTCATAGTATTTGCTGTGGAACTGTTAAGCAAGATCATATTACAAATTAACCATTTTTATTTCTCGCAGTGATTTTGTAATCTGAGTTCAAGTATGCTGAAGATGCAAGTGGATGAAATAAAACAAAACAAAACAATAATAATTTTCTTGTAAATGTACCGCAACAGACGAGAAAAGTGGTTCAGCAACTTAATTATCAAGAATGATTTGCTAAAAATTGTTTGGTTGAGGGGTCAGTTTCTCTCATCTCTGGAAATGATGGACATAGCAAAGAACTAAGCTGAAAATAATGCTGCTATGACAACAAACTTTACTTTAGACAAGAATTTGTGGTGACATGATAGCCAGGCTATTGATTTTTTAGAAGTAGTATTGCACCTTCTGTTTATCTTGACACTATTGCTTGAGGACATAATCGTACTTGGTTTATGACTTTCTTTAGACCTTTTTGACCTTAGGAAAAACAGAATTTAAAAGCGGGTCAATGAAATTCTAGGCTTCAGCGTTAGCTAACTCATTAACTATGTTGAGTTGAGTGTAACGCTCTGCAACCCGGACAGGGTTGGGTTTAAAGTGGCTCGTTTGCTTTTAAAGAGACTCAAGAAAAATGTGTTGCTTAGACACACCTTACAACAGGGATGAAAGCATTTGCAACTAAAAAAATGATAAAATTCAGACCAAAACATTGTAATCCATTTTATATACCACAATTGAACAATTTAAATGTGAAACGGAAAAATTTAAAAGCATGATATGTCCACTTTAATTTACAAAAAGCATTGCTAATGTGTTTAATAAAAATACTCCATCAGATTATTGTCAGGTAAATATGTTGTGTCTCAATATTTAGTCCTTTTTTATTGTGAGAATCAATTCAGTGTCCAAACCTAATCCCTGTTTTGTTTTTGCCGATGAACATTTAATGAAGAACTGTAGTACATTTGATCTCAAGTGTTTTGCTTATTTAAAGAGAAATATTTCATGTACCAGGTAATCAACGGCAGCACCACTCAGAGATAATGTGATCTGCTTCGCCTGAGAGTTAACACAGTACAATTCTTCATAATCTAATGCCATTATATTCTTAATCCCTCTAAGGACAGAATGTAAACAGAATTAGATTTTTTTTATTTTTACTACTTGAAATAAATAGCATATAAAAACATAATAAATTTGATCAAAATGAAACTTTAGGTTCTGAAATAAACTGAATCCATTTTTTTTTTACATCAATCTGGATCATAAAATGTACAAAAACGTACAACAAATTTCCTAAGCAAATTCTCATATTAGTGTTAAAATCATGCATCATAAGCAGCTCAGCATAGAAAACACTGCATGGCACGTTAGGAGTCTTACTGTGTAAAGCTGCTGGTCTACCTGTGTACCAGAAGAGTAGCGCGCACTCGTCCGTGTTGTGGAAGTCTTTGTGGAACCGTGCGAGCTCTCGGTTGGCAGCCCTCTGCAGCAGTATGTGTGGCGGAAGCACTTACTGTACTCTTTGCGGACCTGCATAAGCAAGAAGCAGGTGTTTACACAGACTGTTGACTTTAAATATGACTTAGCCTGCGATATCAAGGCGAACAGTGTTTGGTCTTTATATCAGCATGTGGTGCTATTTCAGAAATGCTGGAGTGCTAAAATTCAGATGCCTTTCACCTTCAAGGACAAATCTCTGAAATTAGAGTGTAGTACAACAAAAGGGCTCACTTTTTTCTGAAGAAGGCAGTGGAAAATGAAGATAAACATTCCTTGGAAGGTGTTGAATATTGTGAACAGGTATGCCATGACGATGGAGGCCTCGCTGATGAAGAAGAGGCCAAAGGACCACGTGAGACCCAGCAGGCACAGCAGGGCGAAAGCTCCCATGACCCAAGACCTAAAAAAAAAATAAATAAAGGCAAACCAAAAACAAGAGAATTAACACGGGGATGTTCAGTAAACGAGTAATGACTGGCAAATTTTTTTTTCTCATTTTGATCTTGGAGGAAGCTCTTGAAAGATGGCTGTAAACCAAGAGACAGGGAAAACACAGGATGGCAAAAACACATATGCAATCCAATCTCATGCCTGACAATTTTATTTCCACTTTTTTCTTCTTCGCAAAATTTCAGCCTAAGCTCATCGGCAGTTTCTGCCGACAGACCGAGAAGATGGAAGGAAAACCTTGATCTGTTTTTCTGTAAATATATTTTTTTAATGCTTTAGAGCATACCAAGCAGCAAATTCAAAGTAGAGCAAAGAACATTTGAAAATAACTTTAAAAGAAGCAAAGGGCTGCTGAGACACACTAAATATTAATCTGGCTTGTGTATTTTTTAGAACTGGAGGAAAGAGGCAGATGTGGAGGAGTCGAGGGATTTTAATTTTTTTTTTTTTCCATGTTTGTGTGTAAAGGTCCAGTGAAGCCTTCAGACAGCAGAAGTTGTCACAGTTCAGTGGTCAAACACACAACAACAACGACCACAACACCAGATTGATGAAAACGGTGAAAGTGACCAGTCACAAGGACGGATGGATGAGAGGCTTTAAAGCTGCACTTTGGGAGAAGATGAGCTGGCAAAACAACGTAAAAGAAGGAGGGAGAGAAAGAGAGAGAGAAAAGGAAAGAGTGAATAAGGAAGAGTGGAAAGAATAAACTGTAAGCTGAAGAGGAGAGTTCTGGGCAACATGTTCTTACTTGATAAAGTGTTTATTATCTTCATAGCTAGAGAGCATGATAGCGGGAAGAGAGAAACACAATTAGATCAGAGCACAGAACAGCGCGGGTTAGTTGGCACTTGAGTGTGATATTTTCAACTTTTTGATCCAAGGGAAATCAGGGGAGGCAATCAAATTAGGGTCTAACAAGAGCCAAGATTTGCATGTTTTGATTAAATTACCAAATATTCCATCTTTAAGCAAAGCAATTGGTCAGAACACATTGTCTGCTGTCTGAATTTGCATCCATGCTACTGATGGGTGGGTGGTGGTGTGTGGATAACATTATTTGAGGTGCGCGGTAAAAGCTTACCCAGGCAAATCTGTATTATAGTAGCCGTCACAAACGCGATAATTACTGGTGTGGGTTGCAGAGCGGAGACAGAGGTAGAAGATGAGAGGAGAAAAGAAAGCACAGGGCCTGCGTTAACTTTGTGTTTGCATGCAACATGCAGTAGACACTGTCCTAAAGTGACTCGTAGAGAGAACTCAGACACAAAGGAAACAAAGAAAATGACCACAAGGAAAACAGCAATTAGTATAAACAACATACGCAGGTTTAAATGAAACAATTTCAACATTGAGCGAGAAAATCTACGCCCATTTTTAAGCAAGCAGGCTTTGGAAAATATGGTCTGTTGTGGTTTGCTTGATAAGGGAGTAGTCTATCACAAATAAACTGAGATGTCTAAATCGGCCTTTAACGACTGCTCTCCCTGATTGCGGTTTTACCACTGTGCTGCTACGCTAAAAAAAAACGAAGAAAGGGAAAAAAAAAACAACCACTGGCTATAGATAGATGGAGAACTCTTACAAATGGTGGTTGCAACTTGAACACTAACTGTAATAATATGATTGTGTAAACTGGTGTTTTTACAGCAACAGACAAGACCTTATAACCTCAAATAAAAACCATCCACAATTCTGCAGCTCAATTCAATATTTTTTTTTTATTGACAAAGGTATTAACAAAAAGAGCTTTTCCTTCCAGCGGCAAAGCATTGTGGTGATATGTCTTGATTGAAACATAAATGGTTAGGTAACAGTAGTGGTGTCTGAGGTTTTTTTTTCTGTCTCTCGATGAGAGTTTTAGCTCGGATCTATTAGAAAAGAAAAACATGTGGGATGCTCCAGAATTTCCATTGTATCCTATCCTTCCAGGAGATGCTGGTGCATTGAGCTCAGGACTCTTTTTTTTTTTTACCTAAGGCTCTGCAAAAAGGTTATAAACAGCCAATATCTTACCGGCAGTGGACTGCACTCTTGGTGTCTCCGTTTAGTATAAACTCAGATTAGTCAGCCCCAGAGATTGAAGCTAATGCCTAGCTTGCAACTGGCCAATACAAAAGCAAACTTTTACCATGTTGTATCAAACCTTTGTTTCCATTGAGCAATTATTTACACAATACAAATGATTGAATACCACACATTTTGTTCCACAGAAAAAAAACAAGGACAAAATATGTAAACATTTTTGAACTCAGACCAGGAGTCTGACAAGTAAAGACATAACAACCAGGAATATTTAAGTAGATGCTATTTAGCTATTTTTGGGCACAACATTTATTGGCAAAGTAAAGTGAGACTTGCAAATTCTTATCCAACTGGCACCAGAGAATGAAGTAAATGAAACCTATGATGAGCTGTGGATATAAAGGCATGTTCTGTAAGCGTGATGTTCTGATGCAGATATAAACCCTTTCAGATCATTGTTCTGCAGTCACCACGCAACACACAGATCTCACTTCACAGATGATTTTGTGATCCACATAACTTAAGTCGACCCAGTGTGATCCAGGATCCAGAACCTGCTTTCATGCACCAGTTGACTATGCCCTACATCGCAACAAAATCGAGCAATTCAGATTAAATAGGTGATGGTTATTCCCCTCATGTTTGGCTGAGCTCTGTGTTGTGGTCCTCATGGAGGCTATTCAAACGCATTTCATTATCTACACCAGGTTCTGTTGATCATAGTATTTCTCAGATGAGAAAGACTCTAGAGGATCATCTGGTGTCTTTGCACCTGCGGGCTTAGCTGCTGTTGCTGTGGTTGCTTTGTATCATATATCACTATGTCACACTTATTCTGCAATCCCATGTTACCCTTATAACTCAGATCGTTATGGGGTTGCCAGACCTCTAAAGGGGAATCAGAAGTGTAAAATTGTGTAAAACTGGTGGGTCGATGTTTTGTGGAAACAAATTACGTGGCTTCTCAGTAAAAAAAAAGGAGAAAAAAAAGAAAAAAAGAAGCTAAAACCATGTTGTTTTATTAGCAGGAACCACATATCTCATCTTGTCAGTTTGATGTCTTGTTACAACACTCAATATTAATTGTAAAGGAACCTCATTTCAGAAATCCTAAACTTTCTTTAAAAGTTTAGAAAACGTCGAGCTAGAACAACAATAATAATAATAATAATAATAATAATAATAATAATAATAATAATAATAAACAAGATCACATCCTAGCAAACCATTATAACGTCCTTCATACATTTCAAAAATCCTAAACTTTCTTTAAAAGTTTAGAAAATGTCGAGCTAGAATAATAATAATAATAATAATAATAATAATAATAATAATAATAATAATAATAATAATAATAAACAAGATCACATCCCAGCAAACCATGTTAACGTCATTCATACAAAAAAGAAGCAGTGTGTTCCTCAGCATAAATGACATTTTCACTTACTTTATGTTCTCCAGTCGACTCGAGTCTGGTTTCAGGGTGGTAGAGTGCTTCACCATTTTGTACATCGTGATTACCAGGAAGATGAGATTGAGCTGTCAAAACAGAATAATGGCAGTGTTAATTCATGAAGATTTATGCCTCAAGATAAGGCAGACAGAGGAGGAAAAAACTGTTAATTTGTCCATAAGTATTAAAAGCAAAGAGCCTTCAACTCTCTGCAATGTCCACAGACTAATCCAATAAACATCTATCACTCCTGCTAGTCTCAGACGGGCCGACTGGCGCCAAATTTAGTGTCATTCTATATCAATGAGAGCATGAAAATACATTAAAATCCATCAATGTGGGGAAAAAAAACAGCAACAGTCACACGGCAGCAGTCTTGCAATGTCAGAAGGGGATGAGAAGTAGCAGGAGAAATAAGAGAGGCTCTTGTTGTACAAAACAACCACATATCATTTTATGCACATAGTGAAATATTATGAGGTATAAGCAGCAACAAAAGGCTTGAGGGAACATGGTATATTTTGTTCAATTCTCTCGTGTGTTCAGATGAAAGGAAAGAAAAAGAAAGAGGTAAGGAGAAAAGGAGCTCGCCTGTTTTAACGCATTAAATCTTGTGGGAGGAGGGAGCACATATCAGGCTCAGACAAGGATACTATGAGCTGCGTTTCTGAGCACATTTATTTGGTACCTTAAAAAAATCAATAGTGTGATTTAGAGACACAAAGGATGGATAGTCCAGCAAGGGGCTCCTCCAAATAATTTACTTCAAAATCATTTATTCTGGGGCAAACAAGTCCTCGACACAGCATGTACAAGCACTCACAGCAGATGTACCAAACTGTGTTCGCACTGCAAGCCAGTCATGTATAAATAATGTCAAGAAATGTCTGAGGAAGGAGAAAAAAAAAAAACAAAACAAGAGGTGTGCCTAAGAGCATGTCAATGGTTCAAACAAATACAGCGATTAAAAAGAAAGCGAAACACACAAAATAAATACATTTGTGGCGACAAAAGCTTTTATCCGGGGGAGCCTCGCAAACGGTACGTTTCAGCATCAACATGTTATTTTTAGAATACCAGAAAGAAAAAAAAATAAATGTGGATGAATTGCCAATGCGAGGGACCTTTGTGAGCCGGACTCGGACCACAGCCATTCGCTCTTGAGCAGAAATTTCTGAGTGTTCTGGTGCACACTGCTATCAAAAGGCTGCCTGTGATCAATACATCACCCCCTCCACATGCAATCAACTCACAGAGCCGCACACAATAAAAGCCAGACTCTCAAAGAAAAGGATGGCAAGAAGGGACAAAAAAAGAAAAGAGAACGAGAGAAAGAGGTAGGGGGGGAAAAATCAAGATCTGACTTTTATATCATAGACGGAACTGAAGCTATGTTTTTGTTTCGCGGCTCTCAGCCATTATTTCTGCCAGCCGTCGGCATGAGTAAGGCAGCGGGGGTGGGGAGGAACAGGTGGGGGAGGACTTTTTGAAAAACCCTTTCACACATGGAGTGGTGACATGGATCCAATGAGACAGAGGAGAGGGACACAGTACTTTAAAGTAACCCAGCAGCATGGCACATGTTCCCACCCCCACCGACATGCATTCGCAGCCTTTCCCGGGGGGATCCCTCTTGCTAGAGCGAAGCCGCCTTGCCTCCATCCTTCACTCCCTTTCTGAATCATCACTGCAAGCCATGCAGAAGCAGCTCGCCTCACTGGGAGTGGCGGAGAGAGCTGTTTTTTTTTTTTTTTCCTGAAGTGGACTGTGTGTGTACACCCTGAACTCTAAATGAACTGCAGGGGATAAAATATTAAAGGTGCAGATGGAGCTGTCCAGATGACAAGAACTGCTCGCGACGTGTCATGATCCAAAAGGCCTTGCGTCGAAGTTATCTCAAGCATGCAAATGGCTCCCCCCAGCACTCATTACTTCCATGTTCCCCCTTTCATGGAGCTAATACCTTCTGTGCCAAGAGAGGGGCGACCTCTGCTTAAAAACACTGATCTAACTGCCTGCTTGGTGCTTTTTGTTTTCAGACAGTTTCAGAGCTGTTTCAAGGGGAACAAGCAAACAAACAAAAAAATGCTGGAGATCCAGGCAAGAACCGCCCAGTCCAAATGTCCAAAGTTTCTGATCTGTGAATGAACCGTTCATTTGCGCTACCAGATCATACTGGAAAAACAAAACAAAACAAACAAAAAAAAACACTTCAAAATGGATGCTGTTACTGAGTGAAGCCAAAGGAAGCACAGAAATGCACAAATCCTGGTGTGGCTCGAATGCATACGTGGATTATGTCTTGTCTGTCAGTTGTCCCCTGAACATTGTTGTCCAATGCCAGTGGACCCAATATCACTTCAAAAGTAGGAAGTGGAGAATAGCGCAGGGCATTCTGGCTAAAAATAACCAAAACAAACGCAGGACTCTAGCAACAGCTAGCAACAGAAACGGCTAGTGGTTTTTTGTCAAAGATAAAAGAGAAATCCTAGAACTGCTAAAATGTGACCCCACTCCAATTTTATTGGGGGTTAGAAAGATCTTTGAACCACACCTGCTGAAAACGCTGCAATTTTAGGCACCAATCAAACTCAGTCTACTGGACTTCAGGTGCCATAACATCTTAAAACTGGACAGATGTTTCAGTAATACTCGCACATCAATATCAATAAGTGCAAAAATAAGAGGCCAAAGGCAGCATAAAATGACAAGTTTAACTTTATCTTTGCTTTATTAGCAAAAGCCTTTTTAAAAAAAAAATGTGGATGAATTGCCAATGCGAGGGACCTTTGTGAGCCAAACTCGGACCACAGCCATTCGCTCTTGAGCAGAAATGTCTGCTCCTCACAGGGTCATTGATCTCTTACAAACTTCACATCACATTAATTTTGCTTTGCATATAACTAACAGTCACTCACAGAAAGAAGGCGTGACAAAATATTCTGAATGCTGTTCTTATATCTTCTTGCTTTGCTTTACGGTAAAAAAAAAAAAGGAATCAGATTGCACTGGCAGGTCAAAGCTTTATGAACACCAGACAGTAAATCGGCTGAAAAATTCTGGTTGGTGAATCTCAAGGAAAAACATAAATCGTTCTCACTACTTGCTTAAACATGGTGTTGGCTGCATTTTGGCTCCTCACATAAGCAGAAACTGCACTGTTTTCTCTTTTGCTCTTCCCTCTCTCTCATTGACAAGGACACAGCCAATTTGTAGAGAAACCAGGGTCACGGATGATGCAGACAAACCTTGCTCCTGCGCGCTCCCCCGAGATGCCCCTTTCCACAGTGCTTTGTCTTTTTCAGACAATTGTTGCATAGAGCAGCACGCTAAGCCCAAGCTAGTGCAACACAACCTCATCCCTGTCACACGTAGGCTCTGCAGCAATACATTAGCTCCTCACAGGGTCATGATTCCACATCTTCGGTCATCACCACTGGGATCCTGATCATCATTTCCTCCGCAGACATATTTTTCATGCAAATTATTATGAGAGAAACAGCCAATTTGAAAACAATGAGGGCCCAATTTAAGGAGAGGAAACATATTCCTGTGTGGCTGACGGAGCATTTGCTGAGGCAGGAAGAATTGTGTGTTTGCTTTAATACAATGTTAGCTTTTCTTCAATTATAAGCTCACACGTTCAAAGCGGCTGCAGAGAAAGAAAAACATAGATGTGAAAAGAAAAAAAAAGAGAGGCATTTCAGCATTTGCTGAAAGAGATTTTAATCCAGCGCAGCTCTTCACTGGGTCTTCAACACGCCACCTCATCCCACATTGAGAAGCAATTTTACAGCAACCGTAAAATGCAGTCCAGTTAGTAGAACTGTCTCTTATTCATTCCGACACTGCACACAAAGAGCTGCACTGTAGCTTTTCGTTTAAGGCTCCGAGCAGAGATCCGACAGCGCGCAGACACTCACTGGAATTTGACACAGCTGCCCCCATCTCTCTAGTATATTTTCAGTGTCAGCTCTGTGTTCAGCACAGGTCACTGCATCTGTAGATACTGTACCAACCATTGGGATATACGATGAAGACAGCGCTGAACAAATACCACCCTGCCCGAACACGAGGCGAGCTTGCAGAAATTCCTTCTCCCTCGGTTCGCACAAGGGCAAAGCAATGCTTCGAGCAGCGAGGGTGCGATTGTACAGGATATGTGAGGGATACCACAACCTATTTTCTTTTTTCACTTTGTGCAAGGAAGTCAGACTCCCTGAGGTCTCATTCTTCTGAGCCCCTCTGATGGAGCAGGAGATAATAATGTCATGACCAGTAAATAATTGCATGCCTTTTATGGGACATATGTCAATAGGAAATGCTATATGTCCTTCACCCTTGACGGTCCTTGACCAAACAGAGAGGTGCTTTTGCTTTTTTTTCTCTCCTACCCTCACTTACAGTACCATCCGGTATTTACAAAAAGCAAACAAACCAATAAAGGACTTTTGGCCCTTCCTGTGCAGAGAAGAATAACAGAAACAGATGGAATTTCACATTTTATACACACACACACACACACACACACACACACACACACACACACACACACACACACACACACACACACACACACACACATATATATAAATATATAAATCAAAATTACCTATTAGCTATTAATAATACTCTGGCTCTATGAAAGTTTAAATTATAAATATGCACGTAGTTGTGCAAGCTCCTCCTGCTGCTCCCAAACCAACTAATATGCAAGCAATTATCAGAATCTTTTCTTTTTGCAGCAGCAGAAATCAGAAAATGTAGACTCCTAGTACAACAACAAGTAATGGAACTTTACTCCTTTACACATGCATGCAAATAGTAGCAAACTTGTTCAGGAGGCAACTGACAGATAAGTCCTAATTTATTTTCTAGTTTTTTGGTGCCCCACCGCTTTGAGATGCTGCCCTGGGCAACTGCCTGTATAGCCCATATCAAAAACCACCACTGTACGTTTTCTAAACATGTTTTTTTGTCTCAAATCAAACATATCTGATGATTTTCAGTTTGGATTTTATTTTAAGGGTATGATAGGAAAGGGTTCTGCATATATTTGTAAGCCACATATTTCTGTCATTTTTTTATTCATGCATTGTGACCAATACGTTAAAACAGTCATGAGAACATATATCCTTTCACAAACCACTGTAAAGGATAAATCAAAAGCTCCTAGATGATGCAGCTCTAAAATGTCTGCACATTTTGATTGAAGTACTTCATGAAGTACTGATTCCTGTCAGGGACTAAGAGCCGCAAAGGGTTTTGGATCCTTCAAAAATGCGTCTTTGTTGCAGAATTAACCTGTCATCTCTGAGGAAACAAGGTGAAGAAAAACAAATCCTGCTGACTTTTCATCTCACTTTGACCGTCCCACTTCCTTTATCTCCTCCTTGCATCTCTTTCATCTCACTTGCTCTCACTTGCTCTCACTCGCTTTAGCACTCTGAAAGTGTATGTAAAATAAAACAGCTTACCATGATGATAAAGGTGACTGGTCCTATAAAGCTCCATATGAAATGATTGTCTACACTCAGCCAACACCTGTGACAAAGAAACAAGCAATTTAACATACAGCACATATGTTTTTTTTGTGCATAAAATATAATGTTGGGAATATTTATCATATAGACTTTCTATTAGGCACTTTTAAGAGCTCCTTGTGCATTGAACGTGATTACATTTACACAAAACAGAGAAAAGACCCCAAGTAGTCTTTAGCAGCAACAAGTCTTAGCTGTGATATGGTCATTAATCTACGTAAAAGGCTTCTGCACAATGCTCTTCTCTTTAAGAGAGCATTTACAAACAAGAGGTCACAGGAGGGTCTTTGAGCAGAGAGGCATTAATGTAGCTGCACCCTCTGGTGAAACCACAGTGTTGGGTCTGTCAGCCACTTTCAAATGACATGAAAAATTGAACAGCTGCCCATCCTTGGCAAAAAAAGGAGCTTGAATGTTTCGGTGTAGTCTCCAGGGGCAACGCATAAGGTGCTGGCAAGAGATGATGAGTTGATTTCTTTTCAAAATCTGCCTCACACAGACACAGCAGGTAGACTCTACGCATCCTGCATGTCAGCTTTGCTGTTCACAGAATGTGTGTCAGACAGCTGCACTTACGCTTTGTGGGTCCCGTAGCTGCCGTAGTCGATGGCTGCCGAGACGCCGACCACGATTGCCGGGAAGAGGTACCCCGACACATAGTAGTACTTTTTTCGAGAGTATTCGCTCTCAAAGACCTCGACGAGCATGAGGTATAGCTGTACTCCCTCCAGACACATCCAGGAGAATGAAGCCAGGAAGAAGAAATGGAGGATTCCAGCAATGATGGCACATCCAATCTGAGAGCATAATTACAAATTCAGAAAATAAATTAATGTCAGACAATACAGTGGTCTTTTCTCTCTTAAGGATTTCTTGTTGTTCTTGTATATCACACTTAGATGTTTTAGACCATTAAACAACGATAATCACAGTTCTTAAATGATAATGTCTTTTATTACAGATTAATTTTTTTTGCCTGTGTGAAAAAGCAATAGCCAAACAATATTAGAATTAGTAATAACTGGTTGTGCCCCTATGGCACTAACAATTGTTGTCAACCATTTGTATTTCCGACAATACGTTTTTTTACATCTCTGTGGAGGGATTCTGGCCCACTCATGTTGGCAAAATTTGCTGTAATTTCTAGTCATTCCACAGCCTTAGTGATATTTACAATTCAGCTTTGACAATGCGAGAGCATACCGTTTATTACTGATTTATTCTTATTTTTTTACAGTCATTGGAATTTGCAAGTGTGCTTCAGCTCACTGTCTTGTTGTATAGCTCAGTTTTGCTTCAGGCCACACATTGATGCCAGGACATTCTCCTTTGGAATTGTTAAATAAGTAAACAGAAATTTATAGTTCTATCAATTGTAAGTGTCTGAGGATTTAAATAGACCTTTAAGCAATGCAGTCACAGAACATCTCACTACCACCACCATATTTGTTCTGTAATATGTGCTACTATGTTGTGCTGTGGCCTTCCAAAAACATTAAACTGTTGCCTCACAAGTCCACAGAATAGCTTAGCAAAAGGTATTTTTTATTTCATTTTTTGTACCAAATATGAGAACTTTTTGTGTGAGTTTTGGTCTGCAGTTGTTTTCACTTTGAAGCTCTTTTATTGATGCAGTTTCTGCCCATTCTCCTTGAACGTTAATTATAACCAAAAAAAGGGATGTCTCAGTGCTGCAGTTGTTGCTCTGGTTTCTTTAGGGAATTTTTGGATGAGTCCTCAATTAATATTTTTAGAGGAATTTTGGAAGATCCACCAATTCTAACAAGCAGCATCATGGTTTCCCTTACGTGGTTCACTGGACTCCAACGGGTTTCGAAATTACTTTTCAGACTGATGGATCGTCAGTGACTTTACTTTCCATCTGTATTTAAATTTATTTTATTGAAAAATGTGTTGCTCTTTGAGAACATCTATCTTACATAACATCTATCTTACATACTAATTTGAGACAAATTCTACTTGTTTTCTTCATTCCTGGCAGTATTTAGGCCTTGGATTAGCTAATTTAGATTTACTCTTTAATTCACCAGGATGAAAAAACCCCATAAAGATTAAAAACCTATTTTTCAAGGGAGTCCTGGCCAATGAAAATGAAACAAAAAAACGTGGCTAATCTAAAGATAATTAAGTAATATTTTCCTCCAAGGGGCAGGTTGGCTTGGATAGCATTTTACCCTTAAGCTAAATTAACATTTGAAAATTGTTTTTGGTATACTTGGGCATGTTTTCTTTTGTCTTATATTACTTTTGAAATTCTGAAACAATTACATGTGATGAAACAAACAAATGAAAGAAATCTCTCAGGAGATATACACTTTTCATGCCTGTAAGTAAAACCTTCATAAGAGTATAGCTTGTAGAGCCGTCAGAAGCTCTTTATTCAGAACTGTATATCAAAAAGGCCTATATTTTAGCACACAAGGAAAACATGGTATTTATCATTTCTCCTACTCTCACTCAGCAAAACGTAAATCAGTGAGACTGATGAAAAACCCTAATGAATATTCATTCACCACATGCACAGCTCCACTTTTCCATCAGCACAGCAGAAATTAAAATGTCATGCATATTGTGAGGTTAGACTTAGAGGATTTTCGCATACTGCTCAGCAATGAAAGCTTTTGATTCCCTGCTGTATGCTGAAAATGTTTTTTGTATTTGTGGAGATTGAAGGAAACGTGCAATGAAAAAAAGGAACGTATTATGGCTCAGGCATGGCAGACGCAGGGGCTTTAAGTGAAAGAGGGCAAAAAAAAGACCTGTCATGTCAGAGACAAGTGGATTAGGTTTGATATAGCAAAAGCTAAAAATCCTGTTGAAATAAATGTCCTTTGTCTTGAGGAATGGGAGGAGATTAAATGAGAAGTAATAAGTCAAAACCAAATCAATAGGGTCATCCCTGCTTACCCTGGGTTCTGTCATATCGATACCAATTAGGAATATTAACTCTGCAATGAAGAGATTAATGCACAGATTCTTGTGGATGGTGTTGCGATCGCTCTGCAGGCCCCGGAAAAAGCAGAAGGTGAAGATGCAGATAGTCAGGCAGACGAGGGACACCACTATGCCGACCCGAGTGATGACAGTGAGCAGCAGCTCGTGGTGATCTCGAACGCTGCCCTGGAAAAAAAATAAAACATTTTATATTCTCAGATGTTTTTAAGAAGTATTTTTTATGTTTGTTGAGAGAGAGGAAAACTAAGGCCCCTTTTTGGTCCAGAACCGGTGAAGGCAGCCTGTGGTGTGTTAAATTATGAAGAATTTTGCAAAAAGTCCTGAACTGCCTTCCAGATTCAATAATAGATTATTTACAGAAAACCCAGCTATTTTACCCAGAACATAAGAGCGATTCAACATTAAGTAGATGTAAGTGCCAGTGAGACTATTAGAAAACACATATAAAAGCTCCCATCCCTCGACAAAGCAAACTTCCAATAAGGTCCCAGGATATTACTGAGTGGGCAATGAATTTAGATAAAAATCTTCATTAAAACAAATAATTCTCTTATCTTGCTTTAATTTATGCTTCCTTCATTCCATTTTAATTTGTTTTGCCTTTTCAAAGTAAATAATGCATAAACACATTTAAAATTAAATTTTCCCTTTTCCAGGAATCTAATGTAATGTCTTTTCTCGCAGCTTAAAAGCCTCTACGGATTGAAATACGCCATCTTATGAGATCTGAAACAAAGACAGTTATCTACAAATATTTCCTAAAAAACTACAGGTCATCAAATGAAAACTAAATAAGTTAGATAGAGCCATGGTGCTCAAATTGTGGTGGTATTACTGGAAGTGGAAATTGGATTCCCATAAACCGCACTCAGAAAGAAAAGACAAAGCATCAATTGTTAAAACCAGCTCCTTGTTCTATTCTTTGCTTCGTACACAGAGTCTGGACCTTCGTCTACTGAGAAACGATTACTTTCTGGAGGCGGGGTCTCTGTCTCAGTTTACCGAAAATTGTGCGCATTGGAAACAGCCCTTTAGGGACTAGAGCCACGACATCTTTATCAGCAGTAAAATGTCGTAAAGATTCATCCGACTCTAATTGCTCAAAATTGGAAGCGTGGCCAACAATGTCTGAATGGATTCGCTCAACCCAACATAGCCAGACTACAATTCTAAAACAGCTCAGAAAATCCATGCCATTATTTACGCCTCCTCTTTCCGTCGGCCAACTTGTTGGGTTGAAATTTAACTGGAGAAATCAAACGCAAAGGGAGAAATCCAAGACGGAGAACTGAAGGGAGAATCGAGCCGAGTTGTGTAGGCAGGCAATGGCCAACTACAAAAACGTTTTTATAAATTTTGTAAAATCACCCGCTAAGTTACATCATGATCCTGACGAAGAAGAAATTATTGTATAATTTCTTGTCCTCAGAAAGCATGACAAGAATTGTGATTTATTGTGACGAATGAGAAACTCTAATTGATATTTGAAAACAGCAACAACTGACTGTATTGTTAAGATACCGACTTTTATTGTTTAACACAGATGTACTGCCAAAAACAGAGATAAGTTAAATTGCTTTTAATTGTTATTTTTATATTTTTTGCAATTAATTCCACAGAATCTCAAGGATAAACTGTAAGTCCATCTGGTTTACCATTCCCAGAAATGAAACCAAGCGGAGAATTAACAGAGAGGCCCTCATGAAACTACTTTTGGTAACTTAGCAGTAACTCACTAGACTTAAGGAATTTTCAGATCCCTCAAGCAACTCTTTTCTAAACACATTTTAGGTATTCTTTCCCCAGTTATTCCCCTCTCAAAGCATTTTTATCCTCCCCTACAGTGTCCAGTCCAATTACATGCACAGGGACATTTATGCAAATTAGGGCATTAGAACATTTTGTGGATTCAAGCAACTTTAAGGACAGCCAATAGTCGCAATTTGTACCGAAAACTAAGCAACAGTAGTGACAGAGAACCAACCAGTACAGCTCATGGCTGTTACAGCTCCACAAAAGATGTTTCTATTGAACAAAGATCAAGCAAAAGAAATATGACAAATCATTTTTTTTTCATGTGTCTGTGAAGTGGAAATAAGCTGTTAGAAGTCAAGACTGTCATTGTCGTTGCTTTGTGCGACAATATCAACTACTGTTTTTATTTAGAGTGAGGGTGTTTCAAGAGTTACCTCTTGAAGTCAAGAATCTGATTGCTTATCACCAATTTACTGGAGCAAAGACTTGATTTGTTTTGTCCTCAAAAAACAAGAGGTCACATCAAAAATGCTGGTTTAGTTCAATGTTTTTGCTGTTGAACTAACATTTTTGATAAGAGCATAAACTCCTATCATTTGGGATTGGAGTTTATGTTGTATGTAATGATGTTCAAAGTACTTAAAGCTCAGAAATGTTCTCACCCTGTCAGCTTCTACACAGGAGAAGCCAGCAAGCTTTGCGCAATGAATAAACATCTTTTGTCTACACGGAGCTAAGGAAATAGCAGTGTTTTTTCTGAATAGTTAAAAAGAGCCCTTAGTACTGTATTTTCATGTCAATCCTACTTGTGGTACATAAATAACCCAGATTTAATAGAGGTGGTACATAGCATACAATACTTGGAAACCACTAAATTAGACAAATAAATAAAACATACTGAAATTTCCCGATGCGCCATAAGAATGGCAAAGTTGGTGAGATGGCTGCATGCGCAGGTGGTGTGTGTTTTATTGGAGTCCAGAAGTTTGCAGCCTTGGGTGGACCAGTAGCCCATCATGCTCCTCTCAGAGTAATTCCAGAAGGAGCAATTGGAGTTGAAGTAGTGCTCCATCTGCAGATAACAAGAGATATGGTTAAGTGTCCAAATAATTGACTTCCTCAAATTGAAGCACATGTAGAACACGGAGGCCATTTACCCCCTGCTCATACAAAGCATTTTTCTCCACTGATATGGATGAGGATTTCTTTTTTTTCTCTTCACAGCTCTTATGAAGCAATTCATATGTTGTGTCTCATTTGGCACATGCTTGCCAAATCTACCCAAGCATGGTTGAGTATATGAGGCCTTAATAACAGCGAGGCATAATTGTTTGACGGCATGTCTTTAGAATTGCACAATTTCTCTGATAAAGAATAGAGTCACGCATGGCCCTCTGGGAACTCTAGTGACAACTTTAAAAGACAAAAGATAATTGGTGCTCCAGTAATTTCATCCTAGATTGTAGGGCTAATCTAGGAGTTAATTTCCCCCTCTATAAAAGAAAATGGGTATCATTTATATCCCAATGTTGATTAAAGAATTAGTTTTCATTAAGAATTCACTTAGGTTCTAAAGACTCCTTTAATTTGATGTTCAGTGACTTAAATAAACTGCCGACTGACCTAGTCAGACATTTACAATTCAAATTGCAGATCTCTGTCTGCTGGCTGTCCCTCCTCCGGTGTTTTTTTCATTTGACCCTTCATTCATTTCTACAAAGAGACTCACGTCAATGTGCTGCAAGGTGAAAATGACGGGGTCATTAATAAACACCCGGCTGGACTCTTTGTTAATCGAAGCAGCGATGATGTCAGAATTGACAGCCACCGTCACGTTGCGACCGTAGGCCTCGTTTGCCATCTTGATGGTGGCATTTTCTGTGCCGAGGAATTGGCTCAGGTTTTTGTACAGCACAAAAACAAGCTTGGCAACTCCTGCAGAGTGAAATAACGAAAAAAAAAAAAGAGAGAAAAGAAAAGCCACGACAATTCAATGAATGATCTGTACATAAAACAGCAGCAATGAAATATGGAGATGCAACAATTCCAAACATTAAATTTAAACACCTAGGTTAATGCTAGTGAAAATAAATGTAAAGTTTTGAACAAAACAATCAAATAACTAGGATAAAAACTACAGGTAAACACACAGCTTCTTACAAATGTATTCACATCCCTTTGAACGTTTTCAAATTTCTGTAAGTTACAATAAGTAGGACGTATTATTGATATTTTTCTATGACAGACCAACTCAAAGTAGTGCAAATGTGTGAAGTAAAAATAAATTGACATATAGATTTAAATCTTTACCTATTTATCTTTGCAAAACGGGCAAGCTCAGCCCGATTTTCTGAATAGTATCTTAATGTCAATTTTTAAGTTCAGCTGCAGACTATCATTTGAATTTAAGTCAGGACTTCGCTATGCTCCGGCTGTTAGCTTAGGGTAGTTGTCTTGCTGGTACGTAAGTGAGCATTTACTATAGTCTCTTACACCTTGTCCTCCAAACAGCTTTTCCTCCATTTCATTAAGTTCAACCATCTTTCCAGCAACCCTCCTGAAGAAAAGCCTCCTCTTAACATGATGCTGCCAGTACCAGCGCTTTCTGCAACTAGGCAAAAAACTCAGAGTTTTGGTTATTTCCGTTTCCATTACTGGGCTTATGTTAAACTGCAAACAGGAAATCTTGTAGCTTTCTTTCCACATTTTACTTCAGTTTCTATGGCTGCTTTGGTGGTTAGTATTGTTATTCTGGTGGAAGCTGAAACTATCAAACTGTCAAATCTTTTGGAGCATCTAACAAGTTTCCTTCAGTGATTGTCCTGTTTGGGGTGATTTGGTTTGTTAGCTCCTAGTAATGGATGAACTGAAGGTAGAAAAAAAAATCTGGCCCTGTAGTAGGATGAGCACAGCATCTTCTTCCACATGCTGCAAACTGCATGGATTGTGAGAAATTGTCTATTGGATTTCTTATGGCTTTCTTTCAATAGATGATTTTCTTTTTGCTCCTTGTCCATAGCTATCCTGTTGGAAAATTCCTGAGCTGTGGATCTCCGCAGCTCCTCCAGAGTTACAATGGGCCTTTAGCCTGCTTCTCTCGTTAACACTCACCTTCTCTGGCTTCTCGTTTTATGTGAAGCCAGACAAGTTTTTGGAGGTCTGTCTTTGCACTGTCTTTGGAAGTTTACTGCTATGCCGCCATTTTTCAGACTTGTAGAGTGTTTATTTAAGCTGTTTGATATTGAAATTAAACCTTTGCATACCATTTCGTTTACTGGTATCAGAGCAAAGGGAAGTGAGAACAAATGAATGGCAAACATCTAAATTAGTCTTTATTTTTCTTTAACAACCAGACAACATCGTCCTTTCCACTCTGAAGTATTTTGACTTCATTTAGTCTGTAGTTGTACCGTGACAACATGTGCAAAAATGTCAACAGGTATGAATCATTTTGAGATTTACTATATTTGTGGTTGAAATCAGAGAACTCAGATTTTTTTTTTTTTAATGCCGCAACATGTTTCTTCACCTTCTCATGGAAACATGAAATGCTGCATATTAACGGAACAGATTCAATTTCCTCCAAATCATTCTCTTTGTAAGGCTCACCGTTTCGACTATTGAGCTTGACGGTGTTGGCAGACAGCTGGATTGAGATCCCACTCTTGCTGGACTGTGGAAATTTAAAGTCCTGGACTTGGCCGTCTGTGCTGAGCACATACACATCCAAGACTGGCGGACACAGAGATTGGAGAGGGATTGGTTACAAGAGAAAAATGAAGAAACAGCAGGGAAAAGGATATCAGTCATTCAAGACTCTTTGACTCAAATTCCAAAGGAACAGGAAAAAAAGAGAAAAGAATATTAATACCAGGGTTTTTTGTTTAACAGACATTCTTACACAAACCGTTACAGTATGCAGAGCAAAGGACACATGAATTTGTCATGTGAACACTAAATCTTGGCGAGAGTGAGCGATGCAATAAAAATGTCAATCATAAAGGAATAGTTTTGTCCCCCCCAAGCCTCCAGTTCATATGAATAAAACAGCTCTGAGGAAGAGAAACCTTTCCCTTGATAGTGTAACAATTGAAGAAAATGAGGGAAGGAAGAGGAGCCTGTGGATAAACAATGTAATTTTTCTGACTCCGCAGCAGGCTAATGCTCACATTAATGTATAGAGTTACAAGGTCTAGACGCATACATTTATAAAGTAAGTGTGCGCAATCAGAGAATCCAGTCTATTTAATTGTCTGATATTCATCACTTTGTCAGTAAGCGACTCGTTAAACTTAATATGCACTTTTTTTCCTGTTCCCCCAGGGACTTCAAGGCTTATTATGAAAACAAAGTTCTTTTTTTACGAGGCTGCTTTGTTTCCCTATGTCAGGAGTGACTCTTGTAATGAACAGAACATAATCAAATTAACTGAGATTGCACTGATCGCAAATGCATCTCTTTTTTACTTACTTATATTGTCTGCAGGAACCTTGACGATTGCAGGCTCCATGAGGTTGTCGGCGAGGACAAAGGCACCCTCTTCCAGAGTGTCCAGTAACATGGTGGCGGCATGAGTTTGCTCTGTGCTGTTCATGTCGCGCCATGACTTTAGGGCCTCTGGTCGCAAAAGGTTGTCCACCGTGTCTACCATGGCCTGCGTCAAACCGGGTAAAACAAATTACAAGGATAAAGGTCTCAAACAAAAAAAATAAAATAAAACAACTTACTTTGTACGGGAAATATCAACATGCAAACACTGAAATGAATGAGAGTGATGAGAAATCATATTTTAAGGAATTACAATAAAACATATTTATATCTCCTGAGCCTTTCCATGTGTGTGTTGTTCTTTTTTTTTTTTTGCACAAACTTGGATGTATTTTGTCACAATTTGTGAGCAACAGAGTGTCAAAATTTGTCCAGCTCCTTCAGGACCCTGATCACCCTCTGATTCCTCAATTCACTTGGAAGTCACTATTCTCTACGCAAAACTGTCACTGACCCGGGGCCAGCTGACCAGCCAAGTCTAAATATGAACTCTTATTTACTCCACACTGCATATAGTCAACGAATCACATTGCACTTTTTATTACCATATATAATTATATATCTATTAGTATGTGTGACTTTTATGACTTCTGATAGTTGAGCTATCATTATTGAGTCCATTTTGTACTGCATGAAATTTCCTCTCAAGGATAAACAAAGTTATATGAATTGAATTATATTCATTGATAGTTTATGTGAGTTTATAACTCTGAGGTGAAAGTGAATAATTAGTTGTTTTCAACATACTTGATAAACTATATATTTTTTAAAAGTTTGGCATATATTTTATTCATATTTTCTCATATATCCACAGCTCAGAAGTAAAAAGAGAGATGCAGTCATGCTGAAACATTGTGGTGCCAGCTTTATGTTGTGGGGATGATATTCTTGTGATAAAATGGCCTAGTCAAACTCCATAACTAAATTCAGTTGAGAGAGTCTGCGGACTAGAATATCCAACTTTCTAATGTGTATAGTCTAATTTGAAAATACAAATGTTGAAAAAAAATTAGAAATAAAAAAATCTGTTTTTCAACACGCAAGTCAGTAAGATACACCCCAAAAGGTGGCTGGACAAAATATTGGCTCAGGAGGGAATGATTACAAATGCATAACTTTTTTAATACACGAGTAACTTTTTGACTTCATAACTATCAATAACTCGCAATAAAAGAAACTGACACTTGTGGTTGTAACATGATAAAATTTAAAAGCTTTCATAAACCAATACTTGAATACAAATTTTTCTGCGTGGCCAAGTTCTGAAAACAGACATTTACTGAATTAAAAGACAATTTCCTTGAAGTTGCATTTACCCTTATGGACAAACTGCTAAAAGAGATGCACAGGCACATGACTGATGGCAGGGATTCAGTTTCTGTTTCAAGGACATTGCATCAAGTCAGACACTTTGGATCGCAGTATATTGAGCCAATCAGGCCTGTCTGATAACAGGATATTAAGAGATTGTCTGATGAAAGTAACAGAGGCTGCTCTCAATTAAAATTCTATAATTGCAAAGCTCTGTATACAAAAGTACAACCAGTCATTAAGTAACTCCAAGAGGATGATAAAAGTCAAGGATATTTGAGTGATATGCAGTTATGAGTCTGTGTCCAGTGTCAAATCACGGGAAAGCTCAAAGGAGACCGAGAACAAATTTAGACTGGGTCATCCAGACAATCCGGGGTAAATTCAGGAAATAATCAAATCAATGCATCTAATCGCGCAATCAATGCCAGTGACGTCTGGTGGAAGGAGGGCGAAGTAGTTAATGTGATGTTGTGTCAGGTATGGCAGATGTCAGATACTGCTGCCTCAACATTCCCTGTTCCAGATCTTCTCCTGGTTCATTAGTTCAATAAATGTTGAAATTTGCAACGTAAAGGCTTTTCTAACAGTGTCACCATCCCTGAATTCAAATGTAGGTGTTGTGACATGAACAATTATGTTAAATGGGTGGATTGTGGTATTTGCTATCTTCAGTTTTTGTCCAACACCCCCCAACGACCCCAACCCCAGCCTCCCAGCCCCCGCTCCACTCAAGTGCGCATTTCTGTTGGCTCCCTAATTAGCTTGATCTATTTTAATGCTCTCCCAAAGGAAAGATTTGGATGGGCGGGTCGTTGAGGACAGGTTGTTCCTAATGCATGAGGGACATGTGAGGACAAAATACTTTGATGTTTAAATGTTGATAAAAAAAAAAGGTTAATATAATATTTGACTTGTAACCTCTAATAAACAAATGGAGCTGCAGATAAATCTGCGTCCTTGTAAAATAACTGTCACCATTTATACTTTGCATGCAGTGAAAGGGTCAGGTGTTGGCACTTGATAGAAAACATAACAATAATGAATCACATCTAAACAAGGAAACGTTTTTACAAGAGCTCTCAGGAAACGATGAAAAAAAAAGGCGGTGAAACCTTCATCAAATGAAAAAAACGAAAGGGATGAAAGAACAAAGCATCTCTTTGAGTTGTGGTGTTATGCATCCGGGCGTTGTGCCCCTCAGCAAACGCAATAAACATAGAGGAGGAAGTGAAGAATGAATGACAAAAACCATCATAGTCGTCAATGCAGAGAGGTGAGAGCAACACAGCAATACATTCAAAATAATATAAATGAAATAAATTGGTAAGAAGCGCTGCCCCAGCAACTGGAGATGTCTTCTCCTTGTCTCGGAGTACACTTTGAGTACAACTGCGGCTGCGTGTCAAGCAGTGACTCAGAAAAGCGGGAAGCACGAGGAGGAGGGTGGAGGAGGGGGGGTGCATGAAAGTGCAGTAGGTGCATGCTGCTGGACTTGGGCTGGGACACATACAGCAAGTATGGGGACAGAGGGAACAGCAGCAAGCAGAGTGGGCAGAAGCATTGCTTCAGTACCTTCATGTATGCCCTGCATGTCCGTTCTCGTTTTTGAAGCTTTGTTTTTATTTTTTTTTTAAAGAAAAAAAAGAAGAACAGATGAGAAGTAATTTGCACTAAATCATTTGTTTGGATAAAAGATGGGTAGAAAACAAAGACATGTCTTGATATATGGATGTACAAACTTTTTTAATAAATGAGTGGTGCAGCCACTCCCCATTGCCTTGTGCCACTGACCTGCTTATGAAGAGGTCTAAGAATAAAAGTGCTGCGGCTAATATTCATTACATGCTGCATTTCCTTCCCCACTAAGTTAGCACATCACAAAGAATTTATGCCACCATATTTTGGCCATTAAAGTAAAATCAATGTTATGAAACACAGATCTGCAAAAAAACAGTAACCCCTTTCTTTTTTTCCATCAGTCGTCTGACCTTCTCTCCCATTCTTTTCAAATTCTGGAAGTCTTACAGATTTTCTTATCTTGACTAATTTGAACATTGACTTGCCTTAACAAGGTTTAATCTCGACAGCTAACATGCTTTTTGTCTATTCTCTTGAGAATAGATTAGAAGGTTGACTTGGATTCTGATGCATAAGGAATTGACGTTTTGTTGTCATGGTTACCTTATTGAAGCTTCGTCCGGCAGAATCCTTCTCACTGGGCCTGTACTCCTGCAGCTGAGCATCCAGGATGTCCACCAGCTGCTCCATCAGACGCACAGAGGAGCTGACGTCACCAGCGAATATCGGGCCTTTGGTGTGCTTGGCTAACTCGTTGGCCAAGTTAGCTGCATTTTCACCACTGCGGATCTGCATTGGAAGAGATTGAATAATGAGTGCAAAGACAGTAGAGGCCAAGGCTGTTTTCAGCCCGGTTTGTAATATCAATCACCACTCGAATGAGCACTTACAGTGCATTGCAATATATTCATGTCCACTAAATTCTTTTGGAACAGATCAACACTAAGCAGCTCATAAATATGAAAAGTGACATTTATTTCTAGGTTTTCCTCTGATTCTCCAAAACAAAATCAACTGCAGCAGGCTGAAATCAGAAGTCACATGATCCAGTAAGTCAAATTTAACTAGCTCTAGTTTTGTGAAGGCCCAAGAGTTTTGTCACAGAAAATTAGTTAACAAACTTTATCATATACAAGAGGAAAGACAGGTCAAAAATTGATCTGTGGAGAAAATTTAAAGCTGGGTAGGGCTATAAAATATTTGGCCAAACTTTAAACCCCTTACAAAATGAAGAGATAACAGCAAACTCTTAATCTACTCATCCTAAGATCTCAATTTAATAATAATTTAACGAAGAGCAAATTGGGGTTTACTGAAGTCCGACATTGCGTACAGATTGCTGGTATGTTAATTTACTATGAAATAAAAAAAGAAAAAAGCATGGACAGGAAAAGGCAAATGTTTTTTGTACCTAAAATTTACTGTTGTAAGATTTAAATTTATCAGTTAACAAAGCCTTAAACTGCATTAATCGCCTCAGCTGGCAGGCCAAATTAGTATCATTCTCAAATGTAGTCAGGCAAAAAATAAGTCCGGGGGGCGTTATGAGAGAGGGGCAGGAAGAAAGTCATTAAAATTATCGCTTAAAGTTTACCGTGAAGACTTTATAGGAGACAGCAAACATCTGGGCGAAGGTGCTTTGGTCAGCTGAGATCAAAATCAGCCCTTCTAGTCTGCATGCATGCTACCACTGCACATCACCTCATGAATGCACTATATTCAATGTTAAACATGGTTCTTACAGTGTTGCGCTACACAAACTTAAGACGATGTTCACAAACAATACAAAACCCTTAACAGGCAACCACATTTATAATTCAGTTTGTTAAATCTATTCAAATTAGAATGACTCAGAGTCCAGACCAAAATCCTAGCGCAAATCTGTAGGATAACTTCAAGATTCATGTTCACTGACACTAATTTGCAAGAAAGGTGGTTGTACAAAGCATTTACTCAAGGAGTCTAAATAAACTGTTTCATACTGATCTGATTTGTTAACTAAGCAAAACATGTTAAATGTAAATGTTCCTTCCATTTTAAAATTATTGACATGGTTGTCTATGCATTAACATTTGTGGTTGTAATGTGCCAACATGTGAAAAAGCCAACATGGGTATGAATATTTCTGCAAGGCACTGTACATGGCTTTTATTTTATTTTTTAAAAAGTTTATTTAACAATTTTACTTGACCTGAGATAATGTTTCACACCCCTGTCATCTTTTAAAGCTCACACACAGAGTTTAAGTAATAGCGGCCTTTATTTGTTGTAATCGTCACATGATAGTGACAATCAATCCAGATGCACATCTACATTATTGTATTATCCTGTTTTCAGGAACACATTCCACTTATAAAAAGAAAGTGAAGGACGCTTGAACAAACCTTCTGGGCCAGCTGGTTGACCCAGTGGGAGGTACAGTTGCTAAGATCAGGGCCCTTTGGGTGCCAGTCCCCAGTGGAAAGAAGACATAAATAAGATGCCGTGCCTGGCAGGAAAAACAAGGAAAGATTCATCAGGTTGAATCAACTCAAATCACAGACTGTGTTCCAAAAATGCATCCACAGGACCACAAAGGAGAAAGTCATTCAAAAGTCATTTCCGTCTCCTCTGCATGCTTTTATGTCAAAGTAGCAACTGTTTCCTGTCTTCTAATTAGTCCTGTGTTTGACAAAGTCTAAGCATGATTTCAGACACAACAAAAGAAGGAACACAGGCCTCCATGTAAGCTCAGAGGAATACATGTGAGCCCACTTTCTCTCCGGCACAGTCATTACACATTACCTAATCAAATTTAGAGCTAGAATTCAAAAGCTAAAAGCCTTACTCTGTACCAAATTGTTGTCACTTAGCTCAGTAGCAGCTTTCTTTGAAAATAAAAAAATACACTGGTATGCAGGGGTATCAGCCAGATCTGACAAACTCAGAGATGTTCTCTTGAGATGCTTAAGGTTTATCGTACACAGCGCGCCCACAATCCCTGTGGTGAGACAAAGCCCTGTTTACCGCGTGTTCCCTTGGGACAAGGTCGCTCCACCAGCATGCCCCTCTGGGTCTGAGGCCACATTATGTCTCTTTTCTCAGTGGCCTTGCAGAACCGCTCAGGTAAGGGGAAGGACTCCAGAGGCGGAGGAGAAGTCGTCTGTGGGATTACAGGCGGCGGCTTGGGCGCTCGCCTGCTGCCCTCCTTAAGCACCGTTGTGGTAGTGTTGGCCGCACCCCAGTGTGCTGTGGTTGTTGTAGTGACGGTCGTAGTTCTCTGAGGCTGTGTGGCTGTAGTGACTTCCGACAGAGGCGGTGCTGTGCAGACAGACGGGGGAGAGAAGAGAATTATGATTTGGTTGAGCACTGACATTTGTTGTGTGCAGCTCAGTGGAGAAACCATGAGATTTATGAACTGTGCTTTCAAGGGAGACACATTTGTACATTTAGAGAAAATACAAAGGAACAGTGCATGAAAAATAATAACCAACAGGTGAAGCTACTTGTTGGTCAGTTCAGCTTGGTTTTTTTGGGGGGGGATATTTCACATGTATAATGTACACATTTTTAAACACATTAATTGGAAAGTGTAAAGGTTTGGTTCACTGTTCTTTCAGGGCTACAAAATATAGTGCTAGTATTTTATCAGCAGATTATCGGTGTGTGTGCAATATTCACTTGGCAAAGCGCTGCTTGGCGTCTAATAACTGTTGACTAATATATTCCAAGTCTTATGAACCTGCATTTTAAAAGCTAATGTGATATTTACCCAGTTGGACAGAGCATTACGGAAGCAGATGTTCACACTAGACACAAATGACATTGCTCAAAAATGCTAAGGCCACAGAGTGATGGAGGCATGGATGAGAAAGAAAGAAAACAGGAAAATATCTCAACTCATTTTGCTACCATCATTATTATCGCCATAATATTGTCGGAATATTGTTTTTGCATGTAGTCCAAACTATATCTCTTTGATATCAATACAACTGGTACAGGGAATTACAAATTCACACTCCTTGAAATTGTTTTCATTTTCTAAAAAACAAAAATGTACTTTATAGAAAATGTATATTGCAAAACACACATTAATTAATAATAATGATAGCTTTACACATCTAGAGACTGAAACTACTGCCCAATCTTATACCAGAATAGGCTATGCTCAGACAGACTGGATAGAAAGTATCTGGGAAAAATGAATGTTTAATTCTGACAAATGTACTTTGATGTAAGTTGTTCCATTATAGATCTGTTTGTATGTTCAGCTGCTCCCCTGCCCCTGATGAAGGAAACATTCCCAGAGCATGAAGACACCAGCACCATATGTTCCACTCAAGATGGACTGGCATTTTTATATAGATGCACAGAGTTAAAAATGTTGATATTTTCTCTAATCTAACCTCAGCATTTTCCTTCTTTGTTATTATGTTCCTGACATAGCTCGTTGCATTTTTCAAACAGAAATAGAAGGTAATTTCTTTTTCGGCAAAAGCCATTTTTTGTGCCAAGCTTCGTTAAAAGCCTGACAAGACAAACACAATAATATTCATTTATTAAAAAGATTATCCGAACTTGGTTGTCCATACCTGCAGATCCTCCAGACATGACATGAATCTCTTGATTTCTACTCAGACTAATTCTATCTCATTGTGGTCTGTCAAATCCTGTGCATGAATATCTCTTTTGTTTGCAGTTTTGCCGCACTCTTGATTTTGAATGATGGCTTGCAAATGTTCTTGTAAATGGCCTTGACAAAACAGCTGAGGTCAATTTCAAACGTCTGGGTTTGACACCTCAAATAAAATCGATTCCAACTTTTAGAACTCCTAAACAGTATTAGAGTACAAATGCAGGCCACAAGATTTACTGTACCAGACTTAATATTTCATTTTCACATCACAACTGTGTAGAACTGTGTTGATTTGTCACAACATGTACAATAAAATAGAGTAAAACATATAGCTGCAGCTCAAGTGGTAAGAATACTTTTACATAGTGCTGTAAACATTTTTTTATCTTAAAATGTAATGTTTATATATCATGGGTCTCCCCTGTATTACCTCCTGCATTTTTTAAAATATTGCTTATTTGAGTTAGTGAGTCTGATGAGGAGAACAGTAATTAGAGTAACATCCTTTTGGCAATCATTCCTGCCTGGAAGAGTTTGTGGCACGGCTAATTAAATTTCACTGGAGCAGCACCAACCTGTATGTATAGCCACAGTGCCAGAACATTCATTTTACAGTTTCTCTCAACCACTGATACTGTGTTACTGTGGCCATGTCGTAACTCATGCAATGCCCAGGGCAAAACCAATATGTCTTAGTCTAGAGGTAAAAAAAAAAAAAAGGAAATAGTGCACGTCATAACATCAGCCACTAAGGAAAACTAAGAGGAAGTATTTTATGAGATTCACTGGAGCAGAGTGAGTAAGTCTGTATTTACATTTTATAGAAGGCGAATATAAGAACGTTTTATAGATGAAATGTTGATACCTTCCTGATACGAATCCAATCCACATCAGCAAACGCTAAACAAAACCATATTCCCCTGTCAAAGATATTTGTTGGGTGAATTTAAAAAGGATAAGCTCCATCAATCAAAGGAGGTCTGACTGGAATGTGGTGTGCATACTGAATCTAATCGTGTTTGAGCACTTTGATTTCCTCCATTAGGCTGCCTGTAGAGCATGCAGAAAAAGTGAAGAGGTGCTGTTACACTGCTTGAGTTGAACACAGTCGTTCTCAGTAGTGCCACGCAGCAGCGATGAAAATACGGATGAGAGGAAGCCACAGTAAGAGAAAGACAGCTGGGATTCACAGGCATATCTGGGACGAGGGTAAATGAAAGGGGTTTGTGTGAAGAAAGAAAAAAAATAGAGGTACGCAGAGGCAAAGGATGATGACAGAAAAATTCAGAAACAATGCAGCCTTGCTCACTAAGGAATGGACAGTTTCTGTCTTCGGGTGGATTGCAGGAGAGGCAACCAGACCCCAGGCGACAACACTTCTCTATCTGTTGCCTCCATTGGATAATGGGTCTCGCTGATAGCAACCCCCAATCTCCTACCAATGCACACACCCCCACCCCTACTACTATCACCATGGGCCCCACGGTGTGGATGAAAGGCTTCGGCACAGTTGAGCTGAAGGGAATTCGCCTTTGAGGCTCTGGGCTACCTGTGGCGAATTAGGCTCTATTGACCAGAGGAGACGACTCTGTGTGCTGCCTCCTGTTGCGGGCTCGAGAACCACACAAACACACGCAGACAAACACAAGCAGGAGAATGTGAAGTTGTACACAGATGCCTTGTGGTTTTGACTGCAAGCGGCAGGCGGATTTGCCTGGCTGACTTTACCTCACCCTCCTTGTCTTTTTGTTCCTCCTCCCCTACCTGTATCTTTTTTTTTTCTCAACACAGTGAAATGCTCAACCATAAAGCCTGTCACAGTGACTGAGAGACAACCTGTCCTTAGCGTCCTTTCGGCACCAGCATTTAGCTGGCTGGGAAAAATACTTGTTTCTGCGACACACTTAAACCCCTTCTGTGCTCTAACTCTTTGTTTTTATGACTCACAGCAGTAAAAGCAGCAGCAATCCACAATAAATCTAACTTTTGTAACTAAATTTACGTACTTTTACGATACCTAGAATGTGTCAGCAGAGCATATACAGTAAGTTAATATTCTTTCTTTTAAAACATCTGGATTGGAGTCGTTTGGCAAACCTCCAGATGATCATCAAGAATCTGTGAGGGCCTCCAAAGGTTTCCTGTTTCCAAAGTATGAAAGATAAGATCTCAGACTCCATGGGTCATGGGGTGTTGGGATTTACAACACCGACAGAAATAAAATGAAAATGAATCGCTGCATGCAGGCATGATTTAAGATAAAGAGCTCACAGCTAGAGCCAATAAATCAGAGAGGCATCTACTGTAACCCAAGTGCATTCCTGCTGCATGTCAGCTAACAACTGTATCTTGTCTACTCCCTCATTCAACAAGGCTGCTTGTTGTGACTGAGGGTGGGGGGGATGTTGGGTTTTATTGGTCTGTTAACAATGTCTGTTACATATTTTTCATTTTTTTAAATGTTTTTTTTATTTGTTTGTTTGTTTCTACCTGCAGTCAGCATTGAAAACGAATAGAAAATGTTTGGGTAAGTTAACAAGAAGGTAAAAACTCAACTTTGGCATCAGAATTTAACATTAAAATTGCAGCGTGAACGCCACTGGATGAGGTTTGTGATAGCCTTTAAAATGTCTTTAATACATATAATTTGAAATAAAAATCAAACCCGTGTAAGATCTTCCCATTTTAGATAAAAAACCCAAAGTCTGTACCACAGTTTAAAGAGATTTATGTCACATCGCTCCCAAACTTTAACGTTTTCTTACTGAGATGTTCGAGAATGCAATACAGATTAAGAGTCGCCCCCTTTTCCACTTGCTGCTGAGCACTGCAAGTCAGCTGGAAGAAAAGAAGGCTCCTGCCCTTTTTTCTACACTACAATGACTTACAGTAAAAACAAAGTCAGCTGTCTGGAGAAATTTCTGGTAGCAAAAAAAGCAGGCAAGTCATGTCCGCAACACCTGAAGGAGAGCCAAAAACCACTCTTAACCTAACGCTGTTGTAACACTACAGCTTGTAAGCATGCAACAGTTTCTCTGAGTAATTAATCAGCTAATAGTAGCTTGCTATGCAACAGTAATGAATATTCTGCATATACTTGAAAATATGTTGGTAGGTCAGTATTTGCCTTACATATTGATGTAATACTAATAATATTTTTCTATGTATTTAGTGTTTAAGGTAGTAAAAATATTTAGATTTTTTTAATGACTAATGGTCGGGAAATAAAGAAGCCAGATAGACGAACTGGGGCGCTGGTTGCTGTGGTAGAGAAAGAGGCGAGTTAAAAACCAAAGCTCTTGAGCTTCCCGGTCTGTGTTCCAACTCTACACTTTGGTTTTTTAGTCTTTGATTGTGATTAAAAAATTGAAATGACAGGAATAACTGGCTTAAACCAGTGAGTTTCCATTGGAGGGAGACATAATTAGAGTGAGGAGTCCAATAGTAAAGGTAGTCAGTCGAAGCTTCTTGATTCTGATCAGATTTCCTCCAGAATGCCTGCTAAAGGTTTTCTAAGTTTTTCCCGTTTTCCCACACAACACAATTTTAAGAATGCATAACTTAAAAACTAACAAAATTTTATATTTTAGTTTATAAATTAAAACAACAGTTTAGGTAAGATTTTTTATAATATTTACACTCATGATGTAAGTTTTATGTTTTTTAGCCTTACAGGAATAATTGTTGTGTTTCTGTTAAAAAAAAAGAACTTGATAAAAAAACTCCTACTGGTGTATCTCTATTAATAAGTTAAAAAGGCTCTGCATTGCAAAAGCTGTTGATGTAGGTTCACACCACAGCTGAAAACAGCTGCTCTATAAAGAACCTCATTAATGAGGAATAATACGAGGCGGACATATTAGATGAAAGGGCTACTATAATCCCGTTGGTGAGGTTTTCATGTCATGTTTACGATGCAACATAATCCTCTTTCCTGCGTGAAAAAGAGGCTAATGTGAATGTAGGCTATACTTCCCATTGAGAGTTGCACATGAACAATGCAAGGCTCTTGGACCGCTGCTTTTAACGTGTATGTGGTGTTGCTAGCTTGCATTTCTGACAACAGCACAATAACCTTATTACCTTTATGCTACAGCTTGGTTCGGTTTAATCCAGTGAAAGCGGGAAGGAAGAACCTAAGATTTTTTTTAAAAAAATGGCCAATCCACTCAGAGCTGTTGAAGTTTATATGTTTATAAGTAGATCCTATGACGGATAGCTATTGATCTTTAAGCAATGCTGCAGAGGACTTTTTTTGTCTGATTCATAACATCTTGTCATCTACTGGGGCGTCAGACGTCTGACACCGCCAGATGCATCCCCTGTGCAATATTCCTTTGATAACAACAAAAGAAGAGTTCCACTGTTTGGACTATATGCAGCAAAAACCAGGACGGTATTCTTGATTATTATATCTCCGCTGAGCTCAGCCCAAGGGGAAGCTTCAATTAGCTGTCACGGAGTGTGAGTGCATAGACTGATATTCTCCAAAGTACAGCCAATAGTCAGGACAGGCTTATTCATAACCTCTTTGTGTGATTCGATGCTCACACACTGTTTCACTTCTTGGTGGTTTTGTTATTACCGCGGGGATTTACAGGTCTGGGATCGATGACAGAAAACAAGATTGGAATCAAAAAGAAGAGCGTGGCTCATCAAGTGTTGTCAGAGAATATGCATACATGTACAGTGAGAACTTCAACGCACATAGATACCCTCACATACGCACAATCCCCATGCTTACATGGAGTCTATCAGGATTGAGTACTCATGTCAGAATGACAAATGGAAAACGACAGCAAGTGTGTCTGTTATATTATGTCTAATAGCTTTACTGACTCTGGATGGTTGTTCATCAGCGTAATGTCTCAGGCACATTACCAGGTGCAGTTTATCTTGTGACAGGAGGAAATCGGAAAGGAACACGCATAAGGAAAAAAGTTAAAAGAAACTTTCCATCTTCTTTCTTACTTTCCCTATTTTCTGTGCTCTTGCAGAATAACCTGGTGGTGATATTAGGTGCAATTTCATACAAAAAAATATATCTCTGTTCAAAGAGAGGTAGTCTGTAAATCTTCTGCGCTAAGGTAACAAACCTGTCTTTTCAACATATGGATGTGTAAGGAAAAAACAAAACAAAACAAAACAAAAAAAAAAACAACAGAAGGCCTTGCTAGACGTTTTTAGAAAGCCAGTGGGTCATCTGCCAATTCAGGGTGTTGATCTATTTTGTTGCCCGAATGTGCTTGGGCAACAAAATAATATAAATTATGCATTAAGAAATGGCTATTGGACCATACAGTTTTTACTGTATGGTCAACCAGTAATAAATCTGCCAGAAACTGTAACGTTAATTGTTTTTAAAGACAGGGAGGCCACCTGCGCTTATGTTGACAGGAATAAACTTCAGTGTGGATGGAAGTGAAAGCAAAAGGACATAATACACGGTCATATAGGAAGTCATATTTCCTACGACAGATGACCTAACAGGAAGATTTACATAACACAGATTTAATCTTTGGACTAGTCAATATCTGTTATGGAACATTTTGTATTTATTAATGTTTTACGTCATTTAGAACATTACAGTAAAGAAACTAGATCTGAAGCTTCTAGAATATACACATGGAAACTGCAGTGTCAGTAATGCTAGTTGGGCTAATCATACTAATCACTATTAAATGGTAAAACAACTAAAAAGACTCAATGAATGTTTTCTTTGCTCAGAATATTGGTATAAACAATGCTTCTTTGAAATAAGGTAGCTCAAACACCTGCTCATAATATGAATAATTAATGAGCACTTAAAAATAGTGAGGATAGAACAAGTATTTTGAAAGCTGTTTCCATGTTGCAGTTTCTAAATGTGAAAATTAGTATAAGTAGGTCAAATCTTTACAGTAAAAATGCAGATTAGTAGCAGGTCACAAACGTTTGCTCATTTAAAAATAAAGGAGTAATAAAACTGCTTAAATCATTCAACAAAAATGATAGGTTAACAAAAATAAAGTCTTGATCATCCTTAAAGAATTGTAAATAACATAGCATAAGTTAATGAAACATCCGTGTTTCAAATATTTGCTTTCTGGATGCAGCCAAATGCATCCAAGTTCATATGGAAATAGAGCTGTTACTGACGATGAAACAGTGTAATGAGTTATATCAGGTTTGTGATGCATTTGATATCTACCAATAATAAGAAAAACACACACAAAGGAAATTGGATTACACATCTTTCACTCTGGATCGCATGTGTAGCTGTGAAAGGGAACAATGTGTATGATTGCTGGTGTATCAGCAGTAAATATGAAGAAAGCTGAGAAGAAAAAAAAATCACATAATTTCCCAGGAGCCATGTCCTTGTAAAGTGTGTTCAGTACACATCCATGTCTTAGGAAACAAAACCTAATAGCTAGATTATGTTATTTACTGCTGCCTCGAACATTTCGCTCTCTGACAGAGCCAGTGCGTGGATTAATATGGACAGAGGCAAGGCAGTGCACTCCACTTATACCCACGCAACTGCAAACATGTACACATTTATATACAGCACTACAGACAAAATAACACCAAAGTCAAGGAAACAGACTCAGCAGCTGTCAGACTACATGTTTTTTTCTATCTTCTTCCAGTTTTCTGTTACTCTACGTGCTTCAAATTTCAAGCATTAACTCAAAGTGTGCCAAGCAGACTAAAAACGTAATGCAGTGCTTGATGGAGGCTGGTCACTCAGGCACAGATGTAGAAATAAAGACCTCAGACTCAGGCACACATCTGAGGGGCTGGAAAATGCATAAGCACGTGTGCACACAACAGCATAGCTGTGTAGAACCGAAAAACCCACACAAATCCACATATGCACAGATTAGAGAAACACAGACTCCCAGAGACACAATAATCAGACTGTGTGAAATAAATCTCCTCAAAGGCGTGTGTCAGGCAGTGATGGGGGACCATTGTGATGTCTGAGTAATAATTCTTTTAATACGCCTTGTTTCACAGTCTGACTGTAATCAAACAAGAGACTGGATCCCCTTGGCTATAAGGCTCAGTGTAACCATAATCACTACCTCTCTCCCTCGCTCCGCTTTTATGTAAAGCGACGCTTTATGACGTTTTAAATCATAATCCCAGGTTTGCTGGTGCTTGAATGCTTGTATGTTGTCAGTGGATATCATTTAACAGCACTCTGTACAGCAGTTTAACTTCAGCCATTGACACATTTCAAGGGGAGAGATTACAAGCAGCTTGAGCTTTTGATAAAACATCATGTTTCAGGTGTGTTCGGGAAAGCAGTGTGAAATGGCTTTTCTCGTCTGGCGCTACCTTTTGTCCATAAAGTTTTACGCTGGAGAAGAACCAAAGATTATATTTCAGGTCATGGACTGAGATTAAGTACCGAAAAGCCTTCAGTTGCATGTAAGCAAGGGCTGGTATGAAGGTCTCACTTTGTGCACAGAAAGTTTTGTGCGAAAATAATGCACTGCCATATTGACAAAGCGGTATAAAACAGAATCAAACTGCTTTTCCAACTAGTTTTAAAAGAGTCCTACTCTCATAAGAGTGATGGATGGCACTACTTAAGTGACCAGACTAAACATTGAATGTCAGTTTTATTAGCTGCCTTCTCTATACAAATGGAGTAAACTTGGCTTAGTTGAACATTTCCTTTTTCCTTTCATTAAAATGACTTTAAATCAGAAACAGAAAGAAAAAATGCGGTTTTGAAACTATAATTGTTTAAAAACGTGGTATGCAATGACGCTGGTCACCAGCTGATGCCAAACTGAATTGTTGCCACAATGGCATCAGCCTGTAGTCGTGGTAATGTCACAATCAAAGTAAACTGAATCAAAGTAAATAAATGGAGGTTATAAATCAAAACAGAAGTCATGATAATTGTACTTTAAGATCTATAACATCTTGAAAACAAATTTCACAGTTTACATGCTCACAGTTCCTTTACATTTTTAAAAATCTGGAAAAATATTTTTTTTGGCATTTGTCGACAATGCCATAACAAAGTTGAGTCCTGTGAGCTCCTACACAATTTAAACAACAGGTGACAAGTTTTGAAAGCATCTTATTCTCTGGTGTCTGTTTTGTTTTCAGTTTCAGAATTTCTATTGTGTTACTTTTTGTTTGTTTGTTTCAAAAAGCTTGATTAAATTAAAAACATTTGGTGGCAATTTATGGTAAAGTTTTGTATAAAGGCGTTAAAGATTGACCAAGAAATGTGGAAAAAAATGAGTCAAGTAAAACTTGCCAGCATCTCAGCAAATTGAGCAGAAATTCCAAGACTTAGGGAAAACTTTGTTCAATAGAACAACATTCAGCAGGAAAATGTGTTTTGCGACCAAATGTGCTGCTACTCCTCCCTGTTAACTAATTGGCTGCAGAGGCTCAACTAGCTGGTTGTTGCCTGGGTTTCCTCAGCCAATCATTATTCAGAATTGGCCTATGAATAAAGTCAGTCAAGTTGTACCAATTGTGCCCTTTGGCAATTTATTCACAAACACACCGTCTCTGTGTGGAAGTCTTAAACTTTTTGCTATGTTAGCCTATTTGTTATTTTGTAAAACTTTCGTAAGTTTGTGTTCTGCTATAATGTTCTTGAATTGTTATTTCTCAGATTGGCATTGTAGGAAACGGCTGCCATTTTTGGGGGTTGTGCAGCACATTTTTTTCAGTTCATGAGAATGAGAAGGAGGTTAGATGAATATTCATTTTGTTCTTCTAGTTAGTCGGGGTGTTAATTATTTAGATGCCTTTGTTAAATAAGGTATTATTAGATGAGATGCTTCATTTGATGAACTGTGCTTCACACTCCTTACTTTCTCTTTCATTTTTGTTTGAACTTTTAGCAAGAAATAAACAGGAAAAATGCTAAATTTGTCTTCTGGCTTTGCCCATCTAGATTTATGTTATGCTATTACTGCACAATATTAAGAAAACATGACTATCAGTGTTATTGCTTAATATTAGAACGGCAGTATGAACAGCAATTACCCCACATTCACTTCAGCACCCTTTTTCCATCACCACGATGCCCTCAGAACTCTTACAAAGTTTTAGCATCTTGGTCACCAGGATTAATACTAGAAATGAGCATAAAAAACAGTGCCAAGCAAATTGTTCCAGCGTGAAACATTTGAATGCATGAAACCCCTAAAACATTTTAGCCTACCAAATATTTCCATGTTGCACAAATTGATATGGCCTTGATGACCGTGACACATTGTGCAGTCATTTGTTAGACTATTTTCCCCAAGACAAGCTTGGGGGTGTAACAATTAGCACACACAGGAAATCTAGAATTAATGATTATTAAAAAAGGACAATAAAATGTTGCCAAACATTATAATATAACAAAATGACTGATTAGGTTTGTTGGCTTGTGCAGTCAATTAAAATCAATGTCATTCTGACAGTGGATTAGGTCAATGAGTAAGAATTTGCACTCAAATTGGAAGCTAAAGAGATTTTCCTTATCAGAATTACTGAGTCAATCTAAAATGCTTCCCTTTAAGGAAAGGGGAAAGTAGAAAAATTACTGTCTTTTCAGTTTTGAAAAAAATTAATCCTTGCTAGACATAAAGCTGCTGAAGCACTTGAAACATTATTTCTGAACGTCAAAAGTATGCAGTGTGATCCCTGATCTTCATGTGCGTGATGAGCATCCTTGTCCTGTTTTTGTATTTATAGTTTCCCAGGAGGCAGAGCTCTGGATTTACTTAAATCCAGTCATTTAGAGTGAACTGCTCCCACCAGGCTTTATTTGAGTAGTCTAGCCATGGTCTTACCCTGAATTCAGGAGAAATAGAAATGTGTACGTTTTACTCGCGGCCATGTCTCATAGCAGATCATAGAGGCGCAAAGATCAAAGCGAGACAGAGAAAAAAAAAATTACAGTTCCTACAAATAAGTAGAAAGTAAACTAAAACTAAAATCTGATCACAGTGGCGAGACAATGGCAGAGGGAAATAATAGATGGAAGTAGACAGACAGAGAGAAACCATAGCATGACAAATAAGGTAGGAGGACAGGCAAACAAAAACAAAAAGGGTGATTTTCCACATCGATAACCTCTCCTTTCACACCGCTGTGTCCACTTGGGCAGCTGACGGGGGCTCAGGGAGAAGGAGGGATTGTTGCTCAGGCAAACAAACAAATTGGCCGTTTTTAACACGTCCTGGACCCTGGTGCTGTACAACTGGTGACTGTGTCATAGAAACAAGTCATTGCCATTTTCCCTGAGCACATAAAATGGCTATAAAAGCTAGATGTTGAATTTGATTTCACAAAACACATGAAAATGGTTTTCACCCAGTGGTAGTGTAGACTAAGGCTATGAAGCCATGTGTTTCAGAATTGCCAATTAGGTTTCTTGAAAGAAAAAAAATAAACAATTGGCAACAGATGGATCTATAAACTATGAGTTAAAAAAAAACAACAAATTAATTAAGAAATGAAGTGCTTTCCATTTTGGCCATTGTTGTAATAGTTATTTTTGGAAACTCAGCACAATGACAGAAACATACAACTAGAACTACGACAACCATATCTTAACAACAGTTTCTCTGTAGATGACTCTTTCTTAACATGCCCTATCGGCTTCTTATTAAAGAGTCGGTTGTTCATTTCACTCTCAACTACTGCAATCTATGTGGAAAGTGGTTATTATGAAAGACAGTAACACAACAAAACTTAAACCATCTGAATTAACCACTGGAAAACCAATTAATGTGTTACTGTAGAAGACTTCCTATTTTCTGGATAAGCACACGTGTGAAATTATTGTGATAGGCCTAAATTAAGTACTAAAATAACACTCGCTAAGAGAAGACTGCGCGGTCGCCATGACAGCAGAGGTTGGGGTTCATGTCAATGCGCTCCTGAATAACAACTGTGCAAAGGTATATTGTTATCCATGTCTGCAGCTGCCATTTGTGCTCCGCTCTTTGATCCGTGATAACACTGCTAGCTTTTGTGTCCCCTTAAAGTGTCACTGACAGCAATAAAACCACTTGCAGGAGACTGACTATAAATGCAGTGTCGACGTGTCCGTCTGTTGTAACTGGGTCAAACCTCAGCCCCAACTTTGGACATAATCAGGGTAAGTCAAAACGTAAACAAATAAGGTTGAGTGCAAAGAAGCAGAGGACATTGTGAACAATTTCACCAAAGAGTTGAGCATTTTCAACTAAATGGACGTGAGAAAGGATGAAATGGAGTTACACGTTTTAAAGGGGTAAAGTTTTGAACTGACATAGAACGAAAAAATAAATAAATAAATCTGTGTACACTTATATGTTTATGTTTGTCCCAATTTCAAATAGAGGATGCTTTATTCCTTTAAAATTTCCATCTATCTGTCTGACTTTCCTTATTGCTGCTCTAAATATTTGCATGCGCAAGTTAACCTCTACGGAACCACCAAAGAAGACAGGAATAAATCATTGTGCTGCTTATTAGAGACCTGTGTATTCATCAGACTGTATGAGGTAAGCTCTCTGGGGTGACTACTAATGCATACAAGTCACACACAGTTATAGCAGCTGAGCATTTTTGCATTGCAAGGCATTTTCCATACATTGAAAACACAGGGCATCTTCTTGACCACATGCAGAGCTGTAAAGTTAATTGCCAAGTCACACCAGTGAACTGTTCCCAATAATGTCTAACAAATTGGATCGTTTTTGTTCTTAAAATCTCTTATAGCCCAGGGTTCATTTGAAGTTGCAGCAAAGTTCAAAAGTGTATGCATATGCGTTGATGTCTTAACAGTTAAGATTTGTGTGGGTCTTAATTGCAGTATAACTGAGCTCTTGTATATTGATGATTTTGTTACAAGGAAAAAAAAAAGGTTTTATAGCCTCTTCTGTGTCCCAGTAAAAAACTACTAAAAGTTTGGTATACATGTTTGGTTAAAAACTGCTTTAATATTCTTTAATATGTGACATCAGAATAGACTTTTTTTCAATATAAAAATATAATGAGTTTTCCCTGGGATACCTCATTTAAATCAATTTAATCATGTCACTTGTAATACTCAATGTCGGACTATTTTCTTTTAAGAGTTCCGATATGCAAAGAAGAAAACTTGCAGTTAAATGAGCGGATTACAGGGCTGCTGCTTCAAGCCAAGAGTGAGACTTGCTGACCCATTTAATGTCTTCTTCCAGTGAAGCCGCGTTTTGGATGTGACCCCATCTATTCCTCCATAATCCTACAAGAGATGATCTTGTCTCTAGGCGGGCAAAATTATCAGAGGTGACAAGAACTCAACTGTCTGCCACACAGTGCTTAAGCATCACTTTGAGGTTTTGCTTTAAATGTCAAGCCAAATCAAATGGGTTAGATGCTCGTGCACTTGAGAAATATTGGGGCAGTGTAAGTAGAAGCTGCATGGCAAATTCTGCATCAGCTGTTTTTCTCCTAAGAATGCCTCAATAAGTTACCCTCTGTGCATGCTGCAAAATTCTTTTTTGAAGATAAATCTAATTATCGCATATATAACAGCTCTTCCACTTCTTGGAAAAAAAGCACACTTGTTTGACTTACTAAGGTTTGAGTGAGTCCTGAGCTCATCCCAGCACTTATAATTTTGAAGAAAGGTACATACATAGACAGTCATGCATGAAATCCACAAAAATCACAAATTAATCTTTAAAATGTTTTTGGATTACATTTTAGATCATGTAAATTTCACTTCAATTTGTTTTCAAAGTTCTGCACTCTTTTTACCCCAAATTGCTCAAACGCATTGTGCTTTTTGATAGCTTGTTTTAGTGCCAAGTGAGGCAGTCAAACGAGCATCAAGATATTAAAGAGAGGGCGTCCAGTGACAGCAAGAAAAAAAAGTGCCATCATTTATGTGTCAACATCAGCCATGTGGGAGGACAAGTTTATTGACAACTTGATGATCATCCTGGACCATTCTGGCTCACTCTCATCGACTTCAGCTCAACATACATTAGTCAGCAGCAGGGCCAGACTCAGGTCTCATTTGTCAAGAAGAGAGAGCAAAGTCCTTGTTGACATTAAAATAAAAATGTGTGCCCCAAGGAGGACATATGCTGTGTCAGCTAGAGTTTGCAAAGCTTCCAAGCATACTCAACAGCAAGAGAGGATGGGGATATTACAGTGGTCAGGAAGTCTATCTGTGTGTTTAAGTGAGTTTTCCCACTTTGCAGACAAATAACTGGACTGTACCAGACCCCATTTAAAACATCTGATTCTGCTGTCGGGGATCTGCGTCAGTTCAATAACAAACTGATCAATTGAGCATAAAGCCTGATTGCTGTAGCTCAATCCATATCAGCGAGGCTAAAAAAGCGAAGACTCTTTCTTAACTTCTCCCGGATTATTTCACACCCAGTAAACAATAATTTTCTTCCAAACCATGCAACACAATATGAATCCATTTTGAAATTTTCTTCACACTACAGCAAACTTTAAGCACTGCATGGTTATGAAGTGGGGTGGAAAAAGGATAAATGTGTTCAATTTTATTTTCCAAATATTATTTGAAAGGTTTGGCAGTATGTATCCTGCACACCCCGGGTTAAAATGAATGTTTTCTAGAACCATATTTTGCTACAATTATACCAACAAATCTCTTGGCCATCTGTCTACTGTTTGCACATTTTAATTTGCAAGATAGCTCAAGTGAGCACTCACCTGAGCATCTAACTGGATATTGTTTATGAATGGCAATTTCCAGGTCTTATCATAAGCCTCTGTCTAAGTTTGAAGTCTTTTGTGAACTTCAGTGGGCTTTCCTTTACTATTTAGCTCAATGGATGTTTCCATTATTCTTGACCAGATTTTATGTCCCTACTGAGGAAAAGAAACATCACAAATATCACAGCTGCCACAATGAAAATAGTGTTTTCAGAGTGATGTGTAGTGTAGCTTTTAACAGTTAAGAATTACTTTGTGCTCATAAGCAATACAATATGATTCACTGAAGTCTGTTTTTGTAATGTGACAGAATATATAAAAAATGAAACACTTTCCCAAACCACTGTAAATTAATTATTATATGGTAAAAAGGTTAGAAATGTTCAAGGTTTACTTCCAGAAACCTTGAAGTACACCATAAATTTCTGAGCATAAGTATGTAAAACAGTTGCTTATTCATAATCTAAAATAAGGGTATACATTTTTACCGCATTATCCTCATGAAATTATTTAATAATGCTTGTAAAATTCAACTAGTGAATTCAGTTCTGTCATATTTTCTGTGGAGGAACATCAAACATTCAACGGCGGAATAATAACATTTCTAGCTGTGGCAGTGGATTCCTGGCATATTACTTATTACTTCTTCTTTGAAAACTGGACTTTACTCTTTGTCACAGAAAAACCTGCCTCTTACTGGCTATGCTGAAGCTGTTCCACTGACTGAACCCAATTTAGCAGCCTTAGCCCACAACCTATCACTACCAAAGTGGACGAGCAAACATATTAATAAATATCGAGCCCCCTGATAATCTGTGGAAAAGTTGCTTGACCTCTGTGGCTCATCACTGAATGTGTTGGGTATGTCTTGGGCTTAAGATGCTGGGTGTGAAGGGGATTAGGATAATTGCTGTTATTATATTCTCAGTGCAAGGGCTATCACAGGTCTGGACTAGCTACTTCTCTGCTCTTGACAACTAAATTAAAAACATGTGCAGCTGATGTGACCCTGGAAGATTGATCCTTCTCCCTCGTGTCTAACATCTCTTTCCTAGGCGGGACCTTAAATCCTTACACTCCTGTCTCGGAGGGTGAGATGTTTTTTCCTCTTTTTAATGGCCAACAGAGATTTGGCGTTTCAGCATTGCTCGGGGAAGGATCTCACCTTGCCCTCGGCCAGACTTTACACCTGTCCTGGCATGCATGTTTCCAGAGTTGCAGACATACTGTAGCTCAGCTTCTACCCGTCTCACTCGCTCTTAAAAAAGGACATGCTAGCAGTGGTCCCCCGAGCTTTAGCATCTGGTGCTCTGGGAATGCAGGGATGGTAAACCTCTCCAAATCCCCTGGCTGCTGATCCTCCATGATAAGGTAACTTGCTTCTAGGTGTTGTTTATCACTTCAGACAGCCTCAAGATGCTTTCCTACTCAGAGCTTTCTTTAACATATCTTTGACATATAGGGTTCTAAATTAAAAATCAGTCAGTTATGGCACCTGATAGTACATGTGGAATACCAAGGGTTCATCAAATGCACTTGTTAGGAATTTAAACGTTTCTGCAATCATGTTTACATGTACTGTCTGTAGAAGATGTGTATGCGAGGCTAGTTCTTACCATGTGCTGGGTCAGGCGGGCCAAACTCCAGGTTGTACCTCAGGACGTAAAAGTTATCCCACACATAGAGCTGGTTATCTCTGGGATTATAATCCACAGCTGCAATGTACTGGTACTGATTGGGAAAGTGGATATCGACAAATTCCCCACGATTCTGTTTGGTGTTATAAACGTAATCTATCAGACTTTTGCTGACCTCGCTTTCATTGTCTTCATAGGTGGAGCGCACAACGTACAATACTCCACAAACCATGAAGGCATTGGAGGCTGAGCGCTTATCATACGCAGTTTCCCAGGTAGCCTCAAACCGAAGCGTGTACGGGTTCAATTGACTGATAACCATCATGCCATTGTTCTGCTCAGTGGCGTAGATCACCCAAAGCCCGTTCTCGTCTACCGCCAGGTCGATGTCTGTTTTGCCTCCCCACTTGTAGGGGGACGTGTCGTGGTAGTTGGCGTTATTGATAATGGCCTCGCCACTTTTGATGCGAGTCCTCAGGTCAAACTTCACAATATTGCGCGTGCGCTCCTTGTTGAAAAACACGGCCCCGTCGTAGACCACAAATCCAGTCCCGTCCACCCGGTGAGGCAGCTTGTAGGTGATGGTCTGCCGGGCGTTTTGGACGTCATCCAGAGAGGAATATTCGATTAATGTGTCTGTCCTATATGGAGTCCAAGGCATGAAGTAGATTTTGTCGCCAGCTTGAAGCGGGTCTTTGCACCAGGCCCCAGCTTGTTGCTCCACCTCAAACCGAAAGGAAGGGTCACCGACAGCTTTCAGAGTCCCAGGACAAAGAAAAACTAGCAATGGGAGAAGAGTAAAATGAGAAACAGGTACAGGTTAAAAGGTGAAACATGAAACTAGGATTTATAATCACAACATGTTCTCTGGCATCAATTTCTTCTACATAATTTCTAATAAAAGTATGAACAGATATTTATGGGCATTAGGCACAATCACTAACAATTTTAGTCATGTGCACAAAAAGAAAACGAAATACAAAAGTTATCAAGCAAATTATTAAATTGTAATATAAAGTTTGAAACATTAAAGGTTGGCCTCAAACATTTACTGCTGACTAGAACATAAAAAAGGGAAGGGGGTCGAATAGAAACATAACCTAATAAAAAACTGGTCCTGTAAACAACAACAAAACTAAAAAAACTAAACAAAAGAAGTCACTTGGCAATAGATGGTAGAGGTTATGACAGAGCAGGAGTCAGCCGAGTCTGCAAAAGTGTGTGTGTATGTGTGTGCTTGGACTGTCCTCGGGTACACCACCCCATTACACCAGAAATGTTTGTCTTTACAAAGTGGTGCAGATATCACAATCATTACATTTTAAGATACTGTAACTAAGGGTTTGTTGAGGTGTTTTGGTTGTTGCTTTGAGGTATAAGAGGTATAAGAATCAACAGACAAAAGAGAAGCAAGTGGTCAAGATGAAAGTAATGTTGGAGGAAGAGTGAGAAGGGGGAGCTTGGAGAAAAAGGGGACAGTAGAATGCAATAGCTTGAAAAGAGGCCCAAGAAACACTGTTACCATAGCATGCTATGGGAAGGGGTTTGGAAGCCAGGCAATATGAGATTCTGCTGAGTAGCAAAAGCACACAGGGAGAATGAGAAGAGGATGTCCCTAAGGACTGCAGCCAATACACCCCCATTTACATCTTTTGGACTGCATGTGTGCCATTTCTTTTATGGCCAGCCTCACTACTTCCCTTACAGCTCTTCTCTGGCCATTAACATTACAGCTGGAGAAAGGGGGGAAAGGGGCAGCGGGAATTCTGAAAGGAAACATCTGCAATGTGTTTGTAGAGGCCACCATGAGAAAATAGGTAATTTACAACCAGATGCCACAAAACAAGGAGCTAGGGTTTTGATCATGTCTGTTATTTACCTTTTTGCTCCACTTCTATTTTAAGCGTTGGAAGAGAGAATGAAAGGGGTGCAAGGGGAAAAAAGAGATTAATATGAATTAACTGTCATTGCTATGATTACATATGCAGTAACATGTTATGAGACATGGAAATAGATGGGTACACCTATTAGAAGCAGGAAAGCTGTGAGAAAGATGGCACACAGCTGTCAAAGTCCTGTTGTAAAGAAGAGGTTAGACTCTCACAGACAAAAATGGTCCGATCACAGTTGCTGCATTTGTGAACAGTTGTCAGATTGGTTTATTGTGGTGGATGGATTTTAACAAAACTTGATTCCACGTATTTAGCTTTGTGCTGTCCTTGATGACAACTCCTATTTCGCTTCTACATATAACATAATATATTTCAGTAAAACTTCTCAACAGAAACGGTGTTGAACACAACAAAAGCCGTCTCTTTTTCAGCAAGAAAGAGGGAAAAAGCAAACTTTATAATAATCATGGTTTGCACCAATGAATGTGACAGATTTTCAAGGTAAGTTGTTGGAAGGCCAAACTGAAGTAGAACCGTACTTTGGTTCATTTAATCCACCCACCACCACAAACCACAAAAAGTAGTTCTTTTTTAAATAGCTGTTTTTCTTTTACAAAGACGGGTGACAAATCAAAGTAAAAAATTTAAAATAAACAGAACAACTGACAGAAGCAACAGAGGATTTAGGCAGATGGATTAAGCAGTTAACAACCAAATATGCTTCAAAACATGTATACAAAATGGCAGGCATTATAGGTAGTCTCAACTTTGGTAGAGAAGTGGGAAGGAAAATATCTAAACTATTTTAAAATGTTGTTACTAAAGTACCTTGCAGTGTTTTCATCTAATGTTTTTGCATGTTTATGCGAGATGCACAAAACACAAAGCTTGAATTTTTAACTAAAACGGAAAAGATGTATGGATTTCAAAATTTTTCAGATTAAAAGCCTGATCTACATTTAAAATCCCCCTCTTTAGTTTGATACCACTAAATAAAATATATCACTACTAAATGCCTTAAGTCCAGAGCCCTCCTGTGTCTTTTAATTTTAGTGTTAATATAGCTGATCTATGAAGGCCTTAGAGGTTTGTTAGAGAACAACAGTGAAGAAACGGAATCATGAAAACCAGGGAACACAGCGAACAAGTCGGGGATAAAATTATGAAAAAGTTAAAGTTAGGCTTAAAGCAATATCTCATGCTTTAAACATACAATGAGATGGCCATATACCTAAATTGACAATTTGGTAAGGAGAGAATTAGTCAGAGAACAAGAAGCCATTTTGGAGAAACTGCATAAGTCCACAGAGCTCAGGTGGAAGAATATTTTGACGAGACAACTATTAGTCACTCTCCCCACAAATTTGGTCCTTGTGGAAGACTGCCAAGAAGCAGGACATGATTGAAAAAAAGCCATGAAAAGTCCAGTTATCAATTTGCATCAAACCATGAAGGGGACACAGCAAAAAGTGCTGTGGTCAGGTAAAACAAAAAATAAGATCCATCCAACTTGCAAAGTGCTACATGGAGTGAACATCATCCCCCTTAAAATCCCAGAGGTAAATGGTGTCGGCTGCATCATGAGGAGGAAAGCTTTTCTTCAGCAGACACAGGGAAGCTGGCAAAAGATATGAAAATGGATGGACTCTGCAAAGTATTGACTTGGGGGACTAAATCCAAACGCCTGTCTCGCTCATTTTCCTTTCGCTTCAGTTATGCGCTACCCTGTTGTACTGTTAAAGTTCAAGGGTTTTGAAAAATTTTGCAAATCCCCATAATGCACAGACTCTGACTCTCTGTGAAGGTCTGTAGATCCTTCAGTAAAGATAATTCTCAGGCTGATCATTAGCAAATTATAGCAATAAATATTGCTAGGCTGCCTAGGGGGCTGTCAAGTATAAAAGTAATGGAAGTATCATTACACTATGTAGTATGGAGACCGCATCATCATCTAAAAGAAAAAGAAAAAGGAACAGAAATATTGCCCATTTCTCAATGGCAATCATAGTACATTCAATAGATATTCAACACTAATAAACTGAAAGGGACAAACACTTTTGGTGCTAAAAGTAATCTCTAACGTTTTGGGGGTTAGGGGGAACATTTACTCACTGTATTGTGTACTAGAAACAAAACCTCTAAACTGTACAAAAAGTCTTCAAAACGGGCCAAAAATAAGAACTGGAAGCACATCGAGTCATATGGTTTATGATAACAGATTGTGTTTTTTCTAATGTGTTTTTGTGGCTGGTAATTGGAATTTGGGTTGCTGTTAAGAAGCAATTTCCAATTTTTAGTCAGTGTGTAAAACACTAAAATAATACCATTCAAAGACTCTTACTTGACATAATTACCATACCTAATTACTTGTTAATGTTAATTTTGTTACTTTTTATTAGAATTAAGACTGTAAATACAATAAGTGTAAAACAAAAATTAGATGAAAGAGCTGTACAAAAATTTAAGAACAATTACAAGGTTAATTTGACTATTTCTTTCCCAAATGATTTCTTTCTTAATCCAAGGTTTTTAATGAATATATACCAAGATCAAGAGTGTTTACTTTATTCATAAAAAAGATAAGAGAATCTTTAATGAAAAAAAATACACAAACTATCTAAATCAGATTAATGCTTCTTAGCACTACATCATCTAATGAAATATAGTTTATTCAAATAGTCCAGTCAATGCCTTGAGTGACTCAAGCTGTGCATTAGGTGCTTTATGACTTAAGACTTTATCAAGGCACTTGGGTTTTCCTTTCATTTGCCACCCGTCTTTAATTACTTGACAAAAAAGTCTTTAATAATAAAACCATCTACAACTACATAAAGAACAGATGAGAAATCATAAATTATTTGAACAAATCACATAAATACTGCATGCAAAACTAGAACTTCCACCTATGACAAAGTTCACAATATAAATAATATCTGACTTTAATTTTTTTTGCACTGATTAAAAAATGCTCTGTGAGCAAAATGAATGGAAATAGAAAAATAAGAAAAACCCCAGAAACCTTAGTTAGCAGATGTGTTACATGTTGTTAATATATGGCAAAAACAAGTAATATGTGAATAGAAGAGACTCAAAAACTATAAGTGATGAAAAGCATATGTGGTATAAAATGACTAAAAACCAAAAATGTTTTGGCAATGTTGAACATTAAGTCAGACAAAACATTTCCTGTTTTAGGTCAGCTAGGATTACTAAAGGATTGCCCTTTACTAAATACCAGAATAATGGGAAATTGTTCAAGAGTTGTTTTTTTTAACTTTCTTCAGATTCATAGGTTTAAATGCATAGAACTGATTTTAATAATTAATAACTAGGATGAAATATGTTGGGTCTCCTTCCAGAGGCTCTTCACCATAGCTTACTGGAATTATAGTCCATTCCTGTACTGACTGGAAGGCCGACTTGTTTGTGCACATAGTCTTAGCTTTGTACACATGGAACTAAAATCAGGGCTTTATGATGGCCTGTCCAAAGCACTGAGTTTGTTCTTCACAGAGGACTTTGAAAATAATTTGGCAGAATGATTAGGGTAATTGTCAATTTGGGAGACCAAGCTTCATATTTCTGGTTTATGTCTCGAGTCTTTGAGTCAATATTTGCACCAGTCCCTGCTGTGGTTTGTTTGCTACAACCTGATGCTACCAGTCCTGTTCTTCAGTTGAGTTGGCGTTATGTGGCTTCCAAGTTTCTCAATTTTTTTTCTCTCAAAATGCAATGATAGTTATTATTGCCAAGCAGATTTATTTTCATCAGGCCACAAAGCATACCTTTACAAATTATGGTATTTTTCCCTGTATGCATTTGAAGATTGTAATTTGGCTTTTTATGTTGTTTTGTATGGTTTTCTTCACTTAGTGACCTTTTAGCCTCTGTTAGTACAGGACACATTTAAGTGTGGGTAATTATACTCGTTTACCCAGCTTCTGACTCTGTCTAACATTTTCACAGGGTTTTTTGCTTTTTGTTCTGGGGTTGATAAAAACATTTAAAAGAAAAAAAAAAGATTTTCATCTCGGGGACAAAAACCCATCTCCTCCTAGAAAGATATAATGGCTGAACATTTCCATGCTATTAACACCTGTGTGTCTTTTTGTTTTTGTTTGTTTTTTTATTGAACAGAAAAATCCTGCCAGAGCCAATCTTGTTGCATTTGTACTTCTAAATATAAAGGTCTAAATATAAATATGTCTACAAATTCTGAAAAACACCTCATTATTTTGCCATTTTTTAAATAAATAGAATTAGTAATTATAACTAAATTAAAACAGGAAAAGCTTAGTCAAATATAATCTCCTATAAAAAAATTTGCTTTTAATGAAGTATATGTGGCAATATAGTTTTAACTCTGTCAGTCACCACAATTCAATGACAGGTCATGAGGATAACAATCATCTTGTGCTAAAACATTTTCATCTATCGTGGGTGATGTTCTTGCAAAATATAGTTTTAAACTATACTAATTATAATAAACTGATTATATTTTCCCAACTCTGAAGGCAGCTCCCTGTCCCAGAAAGATAATCCTCTTTCAAACTAAAAAATGGTTAGGAACAGATAAAAATAACCCAAAAGGGAATGTAAAAAATGTTGATCCTACTTCTTCAGATTCTGTGTATCTGTGGAAGGCTAAAGAACAAGTCTGATCCACTGACACAGCAACATATAACACACAGAAACATAGGGAAAGACAGAAAATAAATGAAATAAAGACTCAACATTTACTCTGTAACATGAGGAAGGTTATTCAAAAGATATGTGTGAATATTTCCCAGATTAAACTGAAGCCTAGGTTAGACAACGAATAGCTAAAGAAGGTTCGGTCTAAAATAACGTTTATACTTGGAATGAGACGAAAGAGCTACATTTTGATATAAAACTGTGGAAGCGGAAAAAAACTACAGTGTACGTGTTATAAATTATCTCTTTTTTGCTAGAATAAATATTGATAAATTTAAAGGATTACTGTTTCAGTTATTGTAAAAAAAAAACAACTCTTCTTAAAGTAGAAAACCGTATAATAAGCAGTGTAATTGGTGACAACAAAATGACTAGGAATAAATGAACAAATTATTTCAGGGTTGATGTGTTTCTGCTGTGGGTTAGGGGATAAGATAAACCCTAAAGTTGCTTTTGGCCAACACCTGTTCCTCTGTCAGTACAGCTACTCAGTTGTAGTTTTTTAGTGACTTTAACTACCTCTTTACCTTCCGAAACTTTATATGAGGCAATGAATAGTAGCAACAGCTATATTACAGGCATGAGGAACCTCGAGTTCTTCTTCATATGCATATTGCTTAGAGTGGAACTGCTATTGTATTTGCAATATATTGGGCCACTCTTATTACTGCACCCTAAAAAATGCAAAAATGATTTTACTACACACAACTGAACATCAACAAACATAAAAAAACTAAAACTACATTATATTTACATCAATTGACCAAAAACAGTGAGAGGTAGTAAAGCAAGTTAATGGTTTCTGCTCTGTTTGAAATTATAAGGCAGCTGAAGCATTTAATCAAACACACCATTGGCAAAACTCACCTCTTACAATAACAGCTTTTGTTTTGATATTTGGTTGGTTTGTAGCCAACAATGTAAATTAAATAATCAAAATCTAAATAATGATTTCAGAGAAGTATTTGTCTGTTTTTTCTCTCTCTCTTTTTTGTGCTCGTCTATCTACTGTTTGTTTTTCTTTTGTTTATTTGCTTAAAAGGTATCAACATGCACATAAATGGGTTTTTTTTTTGCAATCAATATAATTTCTCCTTAGATTAGGAAACTTTTTTTAAAAAACGTATCTGTCAGAAATGCTCGTGTCTGACCTAGGCTTCAGTCACAAAGGAGAATGGAACCTTGAGATGCATAAGGGTCCATAAATAAATGCACTCCATTCTGCAGAAGAAATTCAAGTGTGTTGTGCCCAACTAAGGGATCAAATATGGACAGGCGAGCAAGCAACTTAACAACAATTGTCTGAAGCATCCACAGTTAAAAAAAATAGGAGTGAAAAGACACATAGCTGGACAGAGAAACATGGCCGAGGAAAATCTGGAAAGAAAATAACAGCACATGGAGGAAGATCTGATGAGGTTAATAAAATGTAAAAATAGAAAGAACAATCAGTGTGATCAGAAATTGGAGAGCGATGAGAGTAAGTCAGATACCCAAGAAGTTCCTGCAGATTGCACAGGGGGAAGGGAAGACAGTCAGTTTTATACAGCAACAGAACAAACACAAAACACATCTCAAACCACATTAACCCAAAGACACTACAATGGTACCAATGGATATTACACACTATTTCTTTAGTATTCCAAATTGAAATGTCTTGACTTCTTATGATCACTTTCAAACATTGTTTGGTGTTGCATTTTGTTGCGATTTAACTTTAGTTACTCAAGTGATTAAATTAAATCAGAACATAATTTAAATCATACAAAAACAAAAGAAAATTAGAGGAACTGGGGGACTAAACAAAAATATTTAACAGAGAAAAACAGTCATGCTGTTAATCACTTGTGTCAATCACTGTCACATTTAGCTACATATAGTTTTAGAAGCATTAATAATCAAACATATTGATGATGATAGATGGTTGTGTTTTCTGACACAGCTCTACCAGACTACAAGGTAGAGCATGGGTGCATATCAGTAAATCTGAGAATGTCAAAATTAAGCTAGTTTTGTAATTCACTTCAAAAAGTGAAACTCCGGTATCAAACCCAGAGTGATTTATTTCACATGCTTAGTTTGGTTAATTGATGATAATGGCATGTTGCTACCACGGAAAACAATAGTTTTGTAATATTACATAAGACCAACAAAAAGGGGAGCAGGCCATCACTAACATCCTCCCCAAGGTGGGAAAACCACAAAAGGTCTCTGCTAAAGAAGATGACTGTTTAGAGAGAGCTGTATTCAAGCCTATCATTGGCAAGTTGAGAGGAAGGAAAACTGTTATAGAATAAGGTGCAGCAGTCCTTCAGACAAGACCCATTCATGAATTTGGGGGGGAATCAAAAGCTGTGGACTGCAGCTGTAGTCAGAGCATCATGAGGCAATAAATGAGGCACTTTATTGAGAAATCAAGGTCAGAAAGTCTGTAGGATGACCATTGAAGGGACATAATCCAAATTGCTTCAGAGTTTGCTATGTTTCCAAAATAAGAAATGATTTGTAGAGACAAATATGTTGTAGTGTTGGTACACAGTTTAATGAAGTCCAAAGTCAGTCTGCTGGTAAAATTTTAGGGAACATTCAACAAAAAGAGCACACGTTTCCCTCTGCTGACAACTGTATGGAGATGTCTAAATCTTTTTCAGCAGCACATTTTACCCATCATCACTGCCAAAGGCACCAATGCCTGGTTTAATGGCCACTGCATCAATGGGCTTGACTAACTGGCAAACTGGCTCAACTTAAATGCCATAAGGCATTCACAGAGTATTGTCAAGTAGAAAATGAGAGACATCAGATGCAACAATTCAGACAAGCTGGTGGTTGCTGTTAAAGACATTCTGGACCTCCTTAATACTTCAGCAATACCATAAGCTGATTACCACCAATCCTACCCACACTGATGTGGTAATTCATGTAAAGAAGCCCAAACCGAATATTGAGAGCATATTGTACAGCACATGGACATACTTTTCAGTTGGATGGCATTTCAGCTTTAAAAATCCTTCATTCTTGGTCTTATGTAAAATTCAAACTGTGTGAAAGAGAGAATTTTGTTTTTCATCAACACTTAGTGACACTTGAAAACTGTCCCTCTGTGTGTAACATTATAATAAATATATATTTTGTTAACAATTTTCTTAATTATGACATGCACCTGTAGAAGAGGCAAAAACACATTGCAGAGACGATTAATCATAAAAAACATCACAGCTTTTGTGTTGCCTTCTTCAAGCAATTTCTGAACCCAATTGAGCAGGTGACACTGCGCCAGGTGAAAGCAAAAATGTACATCCTCTGTTGGGAGAATGAAAAAAAAAACATTACTAATGGCCATTTGTGGCAAGGACCAAATTCTTACACTAAAAGGACAAAAATAGTGCAAATGTAGTCAACTTGCAAAGTCCACTTGCAAATGAGTAAAAATACAAATTTACTTGTGTGATTATATAAAGATTTAAATAATAGGATGCTCTAATAAAATGTGCTATGTTGGTGGGGAAGCAGATTTTGATGTGTAGTAGTTACTGGTCAAAATGAGGACACCGTCTTTGCTCCCCATGTAGATCAGCTTAATGAGGATTTAATACCCTCTCTTGCAAAACATCTTGTGTCCTTGCAAATCCAGGGGAGCCTAAGCCCTTGGACCACTGAAATGTTTTTAATCACAAATCTTGGTATTTGGCATTTGATCTTTTTCATCTGAAAACTAGAAAACTGTAGCAGGGGCTTTGCCATCCTGTCTGAAAGCTGCTGTAAGAGTTTGCTATGGTGAGGAAAAGTTAATCTTCCCCCGTGATTGCTTCTCTCTGCATTAGTCTGACTACAAACCGATGTGTGGAATATTGATTATATTTCACGGAAAGAGACAGAGGTTTGGTAAGAGGAAAGCAACAAAACAAGGAAGTCTACCAAACAAATCAAACACTATCATGGTTTACAGTGGGGCTTGAATGGGAAAGGCTGGACTGGACTCGGGTTTGTCTGCACTAGACTGGGAGAACACTCAAAACTTACCAGGGCAGTTGTGATAGGAAACATTCTGTGCTCTTGATCCTATTCTGGTTGGACATGGACCTTGAGAAGCAAAAAGATACGGCTACAGATGTGCATGATTGGAATTCTGAGTATGACGTGAGGACCTGTATGCGTTTTACTAATCCACCTTATTCCTGAAAGGGGTACAGGTCATGTACCCCTTGCTCGTACATATACGGTTTAGGCCATTTGGTGTCTTTAAAGATGTGAAATGGGGTCATCTACTGTTGGACATTTCGTACGGACCATTCATCAGTAGTTTTTTACACACTTTAACAACTAAGTATTTCAAAGTAAGAAATGTTGGTGTTCTTTTTATGTCTGCTGTGAGGGCATATAAATGATTAAATGATTCCAATAAGTAAAATCTATACAGGAGTGAGCATCTTTTTCATTCTATATGGGCAAATTAGACTGAATAAATCACAGCAAAAGCAACCTTACATATTATTATTATCGATTAAATTAAATAACATCAGATTTAAGCATTTTATGATGTTTAAATTGACATAATTCCTGAAAAAAGTACAAGTAAATGACACAATGCATTGTGGTTTTAAGTGAACAAAATTGTTAGCTCTCAGTTACAAAATGGAGGTGGGAAGAGACAAAAAAGCAACAGGTATGTACAATATTGGGGCAGGAAATGGTGAAGAGGCAAATTGACCTGAAATATCCAGACAGTGTTATTGTAGGGTTGATTCAGGATGCAACTTCTAGAAAAACAGAGGAGGTTACACTAAAGCGCTCTTGTTTTGGAAGGTAACCGTATGTTTTGAGCTGTAAGGTTGAGGAAACTGGTTGCAGTTTCACCAATTATATTTTTTTATTGGTTTCCATTTTTACACACTTGCTGTTGTCCCTGTTAAGATACAGTACTTGTTGCTGTTTGCCTATAACTACACAAAACTTAACTTGTGCACTAAAAATATGGTGTTGAATGCACAACAAAAGTGAAATTTAGGTGTTTCTGTAATTGGGTGTCTGTTTTTTACCAGCTAACAATAAACAAGGAATCAAGAAGAATGGTGCTGAAGAATATACATATTTAAAGCAACCATCCAAATTTCCTGATATCTGCTCATTTAAATGAAAAGTCCACAAAAGGAAATTGTCATATCATGTTGTGGTTGGTTACAACCTGCAACAAGACAAGACACATCAGTTTCTTAAAATGATTAACAGTACTGTAGATTGAAGAACTGACAAGATTTTTATGTATAAGAAACAACATGTAATGCTATTATAGGGTTTCGTAATATGTGTTAACTCATCAGTATAACCTGAAGTTCCCATCCCCATTCTCAGCCTAAAATGATCATTGCAAAGTTGTGAAATATGGAATTAATGTGCTCTCAGCAGATTTAAGCACATGGAAACTATCAGATCAATGTAGAATTAAATTACATCAGCAGCTATTTGGTAACAATATTGGTCAGCTCTTGCAAGAAAGGAACAAACAGCACTGTAACATTCAGACGATGACACAAGAAACCACGTCTGGTGGCATGTGGCATTAAGGTACCAGTTGGGCTTTAATTCTGCTTAGAGAATCACATAGTTTTGCCTAACATCCTTCAACAACAAATTATCAGCTTTATTATTGTGCAAGCAGTGATGTGTATCAGGTTTTTCAATTGTTAGCTTTTTGTTTATTAGTAATAATGTACGCAAAGCAGCTAAGTATGTTAAAACATGTAATCAAACAATTTCTCCTGGCCATCCTCCAAGTCTTTGATAGATGAGGGGACTGGTATGTATATAGTATACTATTGATATTTAAAAAGTTGATGATCCCACATGTTTTTGTTTTTTTATTACACGCTGGTACTGATGCCAAGCAAAGCGTCATGAGTTGTAGGAATAAGGTGGATTAAACAGAACCTGAAAGAATTAAATGACCTAGAGTGAAAGTTTAATCAACACACTACAGCAATCTTGACTATTTCCTTAGAGTAAGGCAAAAGAAAAAAAAACACACAATCATAACAGTGGGTGTACATGAGTGCACCTTGAGGCTAATCCTTTTATTAAGGTCGGAGCTAAAACAGCAAGAGATGAGATCAATACTTCACCTAATGATAAAGGCAAGAGAAAAAAAAACAAAAAGGAAAAACACAAGCACCTTCACGTTGAATGTTTGTGCTACTAGATCCGTCTCTGTTCAATAGTTTTAACTTAAATGGCCATTATTGTGTATTCCACTTTTAATTATATGTCCTCAGAACCACAGAGAGGTTAACCTTTAAGTTGTAATGAGTTTTAGCATCTACTTATGTTCATGAGTGCAATCTCATCCAGTATTAGGTCAAACAAGTTGGGAAGAAATTGATAATAATTTATGTAGGACCAATGTAATGAAGAGGAAGCACAGTCCAAAAAAACATGCATTATTTATAATCAATGTTCTTTAATCTGTGTTAAAACTGAAACACATGTAAAGACATAAAAGTAGAAAATACTATAAAAACTCCAAAAGGCTATCTTCCCATCTCTCTCAACTCTAATTATGTCAGTTCTACCTGATGGCGATTCATCTAAATCTTTGTCATTAATCAGTTTGCAAAGGTTAAATGGGGGAATTTCTGCACATATTGCAAATGAAGATGGCAGCCTAAAGGACAAAGGGGACTTTTAATACAAAGCGTGAGCTAAAGATTGTTTGGGAGCTGAATGGCAATGAATATTTTAGCATCAGAGCAGCAGACAAAATGCTAACACTATCTCTTTAGATGAATTGTTGCCTTGTTGACTTATGAGTGGAGCTTTCTGTGCTGTTACATAATGAAACATCTGTTAACATATTTCAGCACCTGTTGTGTGACTGTATATTAAGCCATCAAGTCAAGTCGAGCTGTGCTTTCGCCTGATAGACTGCTCTACACAAGAAGGGAAGCTCCCGCTTGCTATCACAGAGAGGCAGCATGACTTCCTCTGCCCTCCCTCTAGTCTGCTACCTCATAACTGGGCTCGTGGAAACACTGTGAGCACATCAATAATGAGGGGGAGTGCAGAGGAGGACCAAAGGGTTTTACAGGTCATATTTCATGGAAAGTTCACTGCATGACACAGATTGAAGAAGAAACAGAGGAAGAGGGGTGCTGAAAGGTACTGTAGACAAAGAGAGGCAGAGCAGAAATGGAACGTGTATGGAACAACACAAAGAGAAGGCAGAGGGCAGAAAGGAAGAGAAGCCGAAAAGAGGGGGGTTTCAAATCGTGACAGAAGGGTCATACTTACTGTAGGGCACACACTCGTACTGGACCTCCAGATACTTGTAGGTCCCTGGACAGGGGTCAGGGAAGACATCTGAACCTGTGATCACAATGCACTGGGTCCGATTGTTGCATCTGGAAACATAAAAAAGGAAGAGGAAACAAAGAAGTGCATTGAGACAATGTGTTGTTGTGAATTAGCACAATATATGAAAAAAAAATATTAATTGAAAGAGCTGTCAGGTGACTCTCTAAGATTATTGTAGCAGTTTATCAGTCTTGGGTGGGCTTAAGGATGTCTCAAAAATTTTTGAAATCCAGAAGTTGAAATTCTTTCCAACTTGATCAGAGCAAGTTCCTCCTAAGAGCAGCCTGTAAGATGCTAAAAGAAGTCTCCAGAAGCCTTAAGACGTCATACTAGGATGTACAGCAGGTTCTTGCTACTCTTGATATTGCAGAGCTTGATGTACAGTCAATATCTTGTTGCAATCGGCTAAAGCCTCATCTTAAAAATGTAATATATAAGTCAAAGTTGTTCCTCAGAAATGCTTAATACTGAATGCACATAGATAATATATATATATATATATATATATATGTTTAAAAAAAGAAAAAAAATCTGCAAACTGGGCAACTGCAAGGAGACTTCAAGCAATCTAAGAACTCATTTTCATATTGGTATTTGTGGAATTCACCAAATTGTTCTCAGATTGCTCCTGCTCAAAGTAAGAGAGATAAATCTAATCAAGTATATTTATGAAGTCATCTACCAAACAAGCCAGGCATATTCAATATATTTGAGAATGCGTTGCATATGCTCCCATGGTGAACAAAAACAAGAGACAATCTGTCAATAACTGTTACGAGTTACACAATATTAAATTAGGGCTCATATTGCTTCTTCATAAGAGAAAAAGAGCTGATTTAATATAGGCACACCGTTTTTCCATTTCACCGGCAATAATTTCAGCTATTACACAAAACGTTTGGAGAGCAGAAACTAAAAATTGGCCCACTGTGCTCCGAGGCAAACCAGAGTTGCAGGTGAACCACCTCTTTTTGTTGCAATGAAAGCATGATGACATCAATACACAGAGAAATTTGTCTTTGTTATCAAGGGACATAAAATTGCATTGAAAATCTGAGGGGCCAGATCAATAGCTGATTAATGGTGGGACAGAAAAAGTATTTCTCTCTAGTTTTTTTTTTTTTATTTGAAAAAAATGTAATCTTGATTTTTTTTTTTCTCTTTGGGTTTTGTTATAATTTAATCCAATAACACATCAATGCCACAAGTTCAAATGTGATAATATTAATAATACTATAAAATAACATTGTGGAACTAGGTGGAATAAATGGTTACAGTTAGTATAACTCACTAATTTCACAGCATAAATGCCACTTGGGTTGAACACCGTAAAAGCTGTCTGAGCAGTAGTGAATTAAACCACAATACTGCATCCGGAACATAACACAAAGTCTTATTTAATCAAATTGCATATGCACAGATTTACAATAATCGTAGGTAACTTAATGAATTGTTATTCATAGTTTTCTTTAAACACTGAAGAAATTAATCTCCCAGCACATGTAAGCTATTTAAATGATCTTACACATTTCATTTGACTACATTTTAACAGCAAAGTATTTTTTTCTACATTTCTTCACAATGGACAATGTTTTTTTTAAAAACAAAAAACATTTATATTCAAATCTGTGTATGCATCTGTGTTCACAAAGAATCTCATGGGGATTTTTGCTTCATTAATGACCTGCTTGTGTAATAACAGATAAAACTATATGCATTTTGTTGTTCTCATGTAAATGAATTCCTGTTTAGAAATTAAAACGTGCACCTCATGCTGAGATCATAATAGACTGCATGGGGTGTTTTTTTTATGTTTTATTATTATTTTATTTTTGTGTGTGTTTTTTGTGACAAATATTTTATGGATCTGAACCACTTTCCTCATATTAAATGGTCACTTTGATGATTCTGTCTGGTTTGCTCATGCATAAGCATATCATGCAGAAGCAATATAAATCATAGTGCTTTATCCAGCAGATTCCACTGAGACCAGGAAATGAATGCCTAGTTTATGTCAGGCATATAAAACAGAATAATATAGAAAAATAAAATTAGTGACACTAATGAGACACAGACCTACCATCATTACTCCGGCAAACGCACTGAACGACACAAGAAACAGGCTCAAAAAAGCTCATATTTCTTCAGAAACAATGTTGTCATATGTGTTGATAGAACTGCTTGATATATTGCCCTAATTTTAGAGCAGTGGAATAGGGGCACCCTGATCTATGGGAGATGCGAGTCTGATTACTGTCTCATCTGTGAAACCTCAGGGATCTCCTGAGACCAATTGAAAAAGCCCTAATGACTTCTTCTATGCATAGTCCTACCACTCATTTTGGAAGAAAGCATGTAATTGAAATTCCACCAATAAAAACTTCAGCATTTGGCTGTGCAGGGCACAGGTCTCACAGTGCACACTAATTAAATACATTTAAAATGTGATATCTCTGACTATCTTTTGATAGTCTGAGGCTATACAGTAATTAATCATCTTCATAATGAATATTAAGTTAAAGGAGATTTTTTTCTTTTCTTCACTTTTCTCTAGAGTGATGCATTCTTATTCTACACTCTGTTTTTTAATAGGAAACATATTTTTAAGAAAAGCTATTTAGAGCTTAGCTTCATAATATGTGATATAAAGTGATAATCAGACGAAACACTTCAAAGCAATGAAAAGAATGCCATGATTGAGGTTGTGCCTTCTCCTCTTGCCTCTTTTTCGACCTCCAGGCCGTTAATCACGCAGAAGCATTCCAAATGTAATCCCATCACATCTCTGACCTTTTGGGACATCGGTACAATTAGAGTGTTGTCAGGAACGCAGCTTGGATTTGATGCAAATCTCTCTTAAAAAATGACCACTCCCAGCTGATAGTGGGAAATGGGTGCCGACAAAGTAGAACGGATGGCACTCCTGACACCAAGTATCCATATACAATTTAACCTTTTCCCTGCCACCGTAAACCATGTCAGAGGAATAATTGGACATGATGATAACGTGCAAGTTGTTTAATAAATTGCCTCAAATGACAAACCTGTTATACTGGTTCTGTTTCAATCCTGTTTTAGTCACAAACTATTGTATTTCATATTTAAACTGATCCATTAGAAAATGTGTTTTGTTCCAAACCATGATATGTACTATATTAAAGCATGTTTAGTGTATTGTACTTGGTTCTGACAAACACATGAGATAAAACAGACCATACAAGGACGGTACCATCAAGCAAGACTAATGGGTTAGTGTTGCTAATGGGACAAATGTTCAGCTAAAACAGTTTATGGTTTCACCAAGGGGCCTCTGCTCTAAGCCTGGCAATATGGGTAACAATGGTTTCATACACAAAACTGCTTCAAGGCTGCTTTCTGCTCAGGTTGAAACTGATTTATTTTTCTATACAGACATTATCAGCCATTACATCAATATTAATATTGCATATCGGTATTGGCCAAAATTTTAAAATCTGTGCATCAATAATTTGAAATATCAACATGACGTAAATATCATCTGTCTTATGCCTGCCTAGTCCAAATGGATATCTTGACTTAACACAACTATGTGATTGTTTTTAGATATATGTAGGAAAATGAGCTCAAGAAAGAAGGAGACAAACTAGAATGTGTCTGTGTTAAAGTTTCAACTTCCTGACTTCTGATTTGGTGTATTTGTCTGTGACAAAGGTTTTAAAATTCATACCATGCAAATCTACACAAAACAAGCAATGGCTCTTTTGGTAGACGGACTACAATGTAACACATACATTTTCCTAGATCAATCTGAATTAGAGGTATGTTTCGACTAAAGACAATTACAAATCACAATGCAATCAGGAGTAATCAAAACAGTGTTTCTTTTGTCTAGCTGTCTGTGCCTAGCTTTGGGTGAAATTTTCAATTTTCTCCCTTTCAAAACTCTGCTAGCCTAAAGTGGCCATTTTTAATTTACAATACAAAAAAGAAAAAAAGGAGTTGCTGCAGCGAAAACAATTGCTGCGTAACTGGAGAGAAGCAAGATGAGTGAGGGGAGCACATTACCCAAAGAGGAACAATCTACTTCCTGGTGCTCCCAGTTTGAATTTCAATCAAATTAGCGTCTCTTAAACTCAAAGTGACCCGTCTAGCCCCATTTCATCTGAAATGCTGATGAGGTTCATGGCACAATTATCAAGGCAGACATCTCTCTCAAGAGGCATGCCTGTTGATCGTAGACAGGCCATTGAAAAATTAAATCATTTCCAGGGCCACAGAATGGCAGCAAGAGAAACAATGTGATATGAGCAGAACAAAAAGCACACACACACATTCAACACACACACATGGTCTAACTATAATCATCTCCTGTATCAGTATATTTAGACTAGTTCTAGGAGGTGGCCCAATACTCATTCAGGAAGTGAGCGATTAGAAATTAACCATTAGCATCCTGCTTTCAACGTGAGCTCTAACTCAATATGCTTCCAAAAATCCTTCAAACGTGTAATTGCTGTCATATGCTTGTGTTAATGTTACTTTTCTTGAAGTAGCCCACATAGCTCAATTGGGGGAATTCCAGGCTCTTGAATGGTCAGAACCAAAGCTGTCTGACTCACATCCATCCAACACTCCTATTGATTTTTAAGCAGAAGAGGTATATCGCCATGCTACTGAAGTCAATGGAAATATTATTAGACAGTGTGCTGGTTGAAAAGTGACCTTTTGCTAAGCAGAATGTAAAGCTGGACCACCCACGAATAAAGAAACGCCATACAGGGATAGCAATGATTGTGACCTGCAGGGGACAGCAGACCTTACAACTCAAAACAATGGAATGATCAAAGGTTTGCTCATTCTTGGGTTTGGATAGCTTTGCAACTTCTAAAGGTGCAGAGCTATTACAAGCAGAGCCATCTGAACTCATGATGTTAATGTCACAGTTACCATTGTTTTAGGTCATTTTGCTCAAAGCAAAAGGTGTCTTTATCTCTTGTTAAATTCACTAAATATGAGTACATTTTTTATTAAGAAAGCTCCAAAGCGTGGAATGCTTTTGTTTTTTGTTTTTATTCAAGAGATGATGTAATATTCCAGAACTAATTAGTGAGTATAATGCTGCATGTTTTTGATAATCAGAAGTGAGAAATGAATGAGTTTCAAGTCACACTGAAAGCTGCAGTAATGAACTCTTTATTTCCACTTTATTCAGTTTTCACATCATTACATTATGCTCATAGTGCTGTGCAAGGTCCAAGTAATTCTTGGTACATAGCTTGGAAGTAAATAATGCACCTGCCAGCTTGTATTGGTAATGTTAGTTAACCTAGTGACAGAACACTAAATTAATTTCCAGTTCCAATTAGAAAGTCAGTGAGGTGTCAAGGTGTAAACATTAAGTCAGAGGAAGCACAGAGATATACGAATCTATTTTACATGAAAGCATAGTTTAGGTAAGGTTTTACATATGAGGATTAATTGAGCTGCGGAAGAGCGAGAGAGAGCAAAACTTCAGGAAGTAACAGAACAGCCATGGTCTGTAATTAAACATAATTTATTTGGAGATGTTAGCAGCAGTTTGGAAAGCTTTAAGGCTGTGGTTTTAATCTACTTTCTTACAGTAATAAACACAAAAGACTGCTGTCTACTTAGCTGGCCATGTTGACTTCTTAAAGAGAGAAAGTCATTTGAAAATTAATATATAAATGTGTAATTTTTAAAAAAAATACTAAAATCATGTTTTTCAGTGACGTCTCTATTGTAAGGCATGGACCTCTGGTATTAATCTAAATGACTACTGACTACTCACCAAATAAGACTAGAAAAATATATTAAATATTGCTCAAGGTCAAAGCTTCACTAAAACTGAGCTGAGAACTCACACAGAGGCCATTGTACTACTCTAACTTAGTTAAATATAGTACTGGTAATTTAATATACTCTGTTGTTTAGCACAATGTTACCAATTGGAAAATAATATTGAGAGCCTTTTTATTCACGTTGAACTTTCACACGTCCCTCTGAAACATCCTAACTGAATCTGGACCTTGATGAAATCTTAATCTTCTGTGCTTTAAATAAACACCAACAGCGTATGTACAGAGAGAGAGTACAAGGCAGAGTGCTGTCAGGCGGCAGGAATGGACCTCCGCAGAGAGCCTTGCAAGCAGTACTGTCACTGATATAAATAGTGTAAGTAGCATTCTTTAGTCTCCAGATCCCACTTCACTTTTATTGATGCAAACTTGGAGGATGCACCTGATTTAAAACTAAAACATCGTAGCTATTTTAGCACGTTAAAATCGGACATAGCTGCTCAAAAACAGGCTGTGGAAAATTAGTGGCATTAAATCCGTTCCTTTGTTTTGAAAACTGGAACATTTCAAGATGTACTCTCGTCCATTTCAAGAGAAAAATGTTTATTGGTAAACAAATTTTCCTGAAAATCATTCCTTGTTATTAACTCAGTTTAACTTAAGAGTCATACAGTAATCTCACTTATAAATTCAATCTTCTCTTCCAGAGAGCAATCTGCATTGATCATTTCTGTCAATGATATGCCCCTTCTAAAAACCCATGATCCACAGGCACAGCAGGAACCAACCCTGTTATATTACAGCAATCAATGACCTTGTTATCGAATACTTACAATGAAGCTCATTAGTCAAAGTGAAATCAATGTATGTAGGCCACTTTTCATATTGTATATCTCCGTATGTTTCTTACTGTAAAAAAGATTTATCAAGCCGTATCACTGTCATCTTTTTTAGGCGAGATAAGATCGTGTGGTCAATTTTGGATTAATCACAAGCTCACATGAGATAATTTGATTAATATCAATAAAATGCATTTTAAAAATATATACATTTAAATAGACTATTATAATCTACTTGATGTTTCCATTGTGTTTGCACTAATTAGCTTCAGCACAGAAGAGAAAATCAAATTATTACAAAAACTCAATCCCACAAAAAAAGAATAATCACAGGCTGAATCACGCTGAATATTATCATCAATGAATTAATTATTTCAAACTTCACTACCATGCAGTTTCACATCTGGAGGGGCGGCGTCCATATGAAAAATTCCCGTACAGATTATCACCCACTTGAGTCAACTAATTGCTTGCAGCTGAATGTTCTAATTGAGCCACAACAATCCTAAGGCTATTTTCATAAAATCATTGTGCTCATGAATATAATATGCCAGCCAGATATGAAAACAAGTCAGAGTTCCAACAGAATCCATCAAACTGTAGCAAAGCCATAACTCAACTCTTTAAACTTCAGGGCCATGTCAATTTCAGATATGTAAAAGTCAACTTAATTTTCTTCACAAGCACTGATTTTTCTTTTTCCCACCCACCTAAATTAGGAAACTGTATAAATTACAACTGCTTTTGGCTCACTCCACTCTCACACAAGGCGTCACACAGCCTCGCCTTTTGATATTAATAATAAATGACCGCTCACAGCAGGACAGACCAAAAATCTATTAAAAGCTCTTCATAATAATTCTTAAAGTGAAATCAGGATATTCAAAACCGTTTTGACAATATTCTCCAAATTAAACACAAATGGTTTGAATATTTATTATTTGAGAATAACTCTATTTAGGTAGTAAATTATTAGTTTGGCCTTACTGCCGTAAATAATTATTTCTCATTAAATTCAGTCTTCGACATTTTGTCCCAAGCTGTTGAATTTAATTAAAGACAACATATTTCAGTTGGCAGATCAGTTTGCCAATATATTTTTATGAAAATGTGCTACATACATAAACATTTGAACTCAAAAATAAAACTGATGACACAAAATTAAATTTCTTCTAACTCTGAGGTTGTTAATGTTACACTTGTGCAAAGAGTTGTCTTGATTCTTCACACATGCCAGACAGAAGCTGCACAGAGAATTATTAGTGTGTGTGCGTGCGTGCATGTGTGTGTGTGCTTACACATAAAAGCTATTTTCAGCTGGAACGCAACAATATCATTAGTTAGTGTTGTTTTGCATGAACTGAAGTGCCGACCACTTCTGACATATATGAACATTTTACTTTAATTTTCCATTTTCTTGCTCAGAGATTTTCCAGAGGGGCACCAACTGAACTTTAAACATCTAGTAGAGATGAAGCCCAGTAAAGTGCATAAAGCCCTCCTTCAGAGGTGTTGTGTAAAAATGAACTTTTGCAACATTTTGAGTACTTTGGGTTTATCTGTACTGCTTCCAGTCTAATCAGAGGTCAAATCTTGCTCTTACCCTCTCCCGTGAGCCACATCCTATAACAGAGTTTTCTCCTCGAAAGATCCCACTTCTTTAGACTACAAATGTTCAGAACTGACACCCAAAGGCTAAGTATGCATTTAAAACAACATCCGATACATTCAGTCAGTCTCAGATTTTGCATTTAAGCAATGAACCACAGTCTGTCACAGACACCGGATTGGTGCTTTATTAGGAAACTGTTTAGGAGTCAGTGGTCATTATTCCACGAACTGTTTTTGAACAAGCAAGGCTGAGGGCAGTGTAACACAAAGGGTCAAAAACAGGGAGCGGGGACGCTGCAGCCTTTCAAGACAGACAATGTGAGTCAGCTATCTGACTTCATCAAATAGGACTTGACAATAACCCCCCTGAATACAAGGGCTCTACTCTTTTATTTCATTTTTTTTTATTTCCCAAGGCGGCTTGCCAGAGTTGCTGACTGTCTCATACCAGCCAATACCTCTCTCTGTGGCAGTCATATGTCATTCCATCCTGTGCACTTTGGCTCCACTGCCATCCCTGTGTGACAACTGGTTCATGTATTATGTCTCATGTGGCACAAAATATTCCTGGTGGAACCTTACCATGTATAAATTCACATTTGGACGTCTATTGGTTGTCTTCCAGATTAAATTATGCTTCTCTGCATATTTAAACATCTGTCAGACTATTAAGCAGTCAGAAGTCATGCTGATCTATACGTTTGCTCATATTCAGGGCATTTTTTTTATTTATTTAGAGCAGACATCTAGGGATGCTGGTTTTCTCAATCTGGCTTCTTGTGTGGAAAATCTGACTGGTGGATGTTTGCCGCATAATTTCCCATTTTCTGTCTTTGCCCCATTTACTGTGTCTCAGCTGTGTAATTAAATAAAGCCAATGCGAGAAAAGAAAAACTGGTTACAGTGGTGTGTTGCACGATGCATTATGTTAAATTTTTAAATTAAAAACAAGCTGAACAGTGATTTCTAAATTTTCCAACAGATGTTCATTTAGATTTAGCCCTGGAAATTGACTGGATCATTTAAATACATAAATTGTTGAAATGATCATGTTAAAAAGACGATATTTACTGCTTTTCTGATTAATGCTCTATTTGCATTTATCAGCTTAGGTGGAAGCCAAAATCTTAATGGTTTGTGTTTTGCCATACATTTATTTTCAGATGATAAATTGAACAGTTCTTTGAAAATTGTTAGAGTTGAAGGGGCACAAGTACTTTTTTTCAGTTCACTGCCTCAAAAGGAATTATCACAAACCAAGCATGAAAACTAAACATTATATGAATAGAATATTATTTGACAAGTAATATGACTGTAAAGCAATTCTCTATTAGACCTACTTTTAGAATGTATTGACTATAATTTTTTTTTTATTCTAAGAATAGACTTTTTTTATTAGTGTATAAAACTATTTATACTTGGCAGTAAAAGTTTCACTATTAATTATCACTATGCATAAAGTAGTGTTGGTCCGGTGCAAATGATCAAACAACACTGTGTGCGTCTTCGTGTGTGCTTTACCACTTTCCATTCAAGTGAAATAACTCATATGCAGACACATAATAAATCGATTTTGCTAAGAGCAAGCAGCTCAACCTTATTAACAAGGTAAAATAAAGCAAACACAGATAGCCTAATGTAAGCACACTAAATCTAGATTGCACATTTGCAGGTTAATTTACACCTAAGCAGAAATTGCAATAGACAGAAAATTACCTCCTCCAAGCCACATCAGATCTGCACCCTGTCAGCACTGCCACTTTAATTTACCTCTTTGTTGTAAAGAATAAAAAAAAATGCAAATTTGCTATGTTTATAGTTTGAACAGCTGTCTAATCTGAGACTGGGATTATTTCTACTCGGCTCTAGTGTGTTTGTTGCTTATTTTCCTTTTTTAATGTACTCCTTTGACACCGTTTGTCCTCTCTCCTTCACCTTTCAGAGCTGTAATGAAGTTTCTAATTCACTTTTGTTCAGGTTCAGGCGCCTCATTATCGGTGCTAACGGTAATGTGATGTGGGGTATTGATGCTGACAACTGCTGCCTTTTTTTCATCCCACACTTTTATTCAGTTTGGCTTTTTTCAGTGGACTAAATCAGCTCCTCGGAGGCAATAGCATTATCCTTGGTGAGAAACTTTATTTAAAAGTTAGTGAGAAATTTTTAAAACAAAAGAAAACCGTTTCATCAAAGGCAGCTGGACAAATTGAAATAGCTGGAAATGGTTCAGACCTATTACAGTGCCATGCCAATAATTTTATGAATGATCTGAAACTTGGACAGACACTTCGTTTGGGATCGGCTATTTTGACACTGCACACACACACACACACACACACACACACACACACACACACACACACACACACACACACACACACACACACACACGC
>CAEGAF010148603.1:0-15452 GCA_903067075.1 Micropoecilia bifurca
GTTTAAAATAAAAAAATATTCAGCAAATACCTGAAAAATATACATTGTTGTGCTCACATGACCCAGGTTAGTTTAGTGAGATATTTGAAAAAATTATATTATGTGCATATTTTATTGAAATTTTGTGCTTTATCCATAGGACCTGTTTTGTCCCTATTCTCAAGAATCACTTCTTTTCTTATTAATTTTAATACTTTGAATTGTGTTCACGATGCCTCATGCGTTCCTCTGCAAATCCTCTTTACTAACAGAATTCATGTAATTTATGAACTACATCCTTTTCATAAAAGTGACTGTGCTTGGGTGCTTGGGGAGGGTTTTGCAGGCTTATCAAAGTAAAATAAAGTGTTGCATTCACATACATTTGACTGAGGTTGTGACATAACACAACACTGGGTTAACACATAAACAAAATAAGCATGGGACTTTTTACAGAGGCAAAAATGGAAGTTTTCCCTGGCGCAAAATGATGTGACACACCTGCGTGTCCTGGACAGTTGACTGAGCATTAGCGATGTCCACTACAACATGTGCATGCATGTGCACAGACATGCATATGTGTTTCATAATAAATGCTATCACACAGGCCTTTATTTTATTACATAAATGAATAAAAATAATAAGTTGACTCCCGGCCTGTTTGACTCAAGAACATTATAAAGTCAAGAGGCATTTTTAATCGCATTGCATCAGAGATGCTGTCTGACTACTTTAAAATAACAAACGGTCTCTCCTGAGTCTCTTGTACTTGTCTGAACTTTCTTTGTCTTTTCTATTTAAAGCTGCTCATGATTACTCTGATTTATTTGCAGTAAAATTAAGTCTCTGCAGAGCCTCAGACATTTATTTTATCACATTTAAAGTAAATAACTCAGTTCCCCATAACCTGTTTCTAACGAGCTATGGATTCCTATCTTAGTTCATTCTCCATCTGTCCTTATGTCAACTTGACTGTCTCTTCTAGTCCCTTTGCGCCGCTCAGCTGCCTTCAGCTGTGAAATTGGTGCTCCACAATCTAACCTTTAAAAACAATCAGAACTTATTCTTATGCAACGCTTAGCTAACAGAAGCATTTTACCTCAAATGACTTTTGCACTTTAGCTTAAGGTAGAGAAAAGAACTATTTTGTTGTCTGATATATATTACTGAACACTTTAAAATCAGACAAGAGAACTATGTTGTAAGTGACAATAGTAAGAGTTTGACAGCATCTCTGAGTGAACTGATACCCATAGAGCAAGCTGTTGATTTTACATAAATAAGCACTTTTGGATGTTTGATCACAGTATCATATAATGAGCTTCACTTTCAGGACAGGAAATTGTCAGCCATAAACCGTTACTGTCTCTGTGTATTGTACAATTTCTGATTACACTTTTGACACTTTGTTTAATTTAAAAATATAACCCTTACATGTGATGCTGGGTCATTTTAATCTAAGAAGAAGAACAATCTTTTGACACATATGGAACTTTAACCCTCCTGTTAAGTTGTGGGTCAAATTGACTCATTTTAAAGTTTGATATATATATATTTTTAAATAGTTGGAAGCATTTTTCTGCATGAAACTTTGTTCTATTTGTCTTAATAGTCACACTCTACATATAAATTAAAAATGGTTCATTTTACACATTTGCAACCAAACTGAATCTACATATTACAAAGATACTGTTTGATCAATTTGACCCGCCAGTCAAGTTGAAAGGGAAGAAGCGGAACAAATGAATCATATTTCACCACACAAACATGCACACCACACACACACCTTCACACACACAAGCCCACTTTCTCAATATTCTCTTTACTTCACAAGGAAACTGCAAGAAACAGGTGTTCATACAACTTTTGATGGGAACCTTTTCTGTTCCCGGGGGCAAACTGCACCCACACTGAGTGGCACTCAGCAGCAGTGGGGAAACATAAATACTCTCTGCATGACTCATTTGTGTTGATTTTAATCAACAGGTCAATTTGACCCAGAACAGAATACGTGTCTCACGTTCAATTATAAAGATCACCCCTTTTTTTAAAAAAAAATCATAATGTAATATAAATTCTATTACAAAAGATCAATTTCCAGGATAATTATTGTTTTTTGTGTGTAGGTTTTTTTTAAAATGAAATATGCAAATTTCTTTTTTATGTCCAAATGAGTAAACTGTCATCATTGATCCTTTATTTGTGAGAAATAAAAAAATATGTATTGTACCATTTCAAATATTGATTTCAAATAATATTGATTGAAATGGTTAGTATTGGAATTAATAATCAGACACAAAAATATTTTGGGGGACTCTTTGGGAGGGGGGGTTTCTGACACTATTGCATGACTAAACACTCCACCGGTCAAATTGACCCATGATCTGTATTGCTGTGCCTCAGCAATAACAGGAGGGTTATATAGTCGACCACACTGTGTTTGTTGTTATCCTCCTATGCCCATTTGTGTTACTGTACAATTGGCTAAACAGCCCATTAATACTTACTAGCTTTGTCAGAGAAACGACAGAAATGAACAGGGTGGAAATTCAAGCTCAGCATGACACAAGCTTGTAGAAAAACATGCTCTTCTTCTGTCAGCATCACTTGTGAGAACATTATATGATCACATATCTTATTTTAAAATGTGGTGCATGGTTTTTTTCATTGTTTTTTTTTGTTTCTGCTTTAACGATTAAAACATGACCAACTTCCTCTCATGAAAATGCAGTCAAAAAATATCTAAACACAAGCTACACTTTTTATGGATCCCAGTGAAGCCATGTCTTAATCACTGTATGTGTTTAATGACATGTTTTTGTTCTGTCTGTGTTATCTATGTGCAGATGGGCTTGCTGCATTTCGAACATTCCTCAAGTCTGAATTCAGCGATGAAAACATTGAGTTTTGGATGGCCTGTGAGGAGTACAAAAAAATCAAGAGCTCAACCAAACTTGTGTCAAAAGCAAACATGATATTCAAGGAATTCATTGAGGTTCAATCACCAAGAGAGGTGTGTTATCTCTGTATTTTGATGTTCACAGATTGAACATTAAAACTGTTACAACTGTCTTCCTTCAGCCAAGACAAAGTTATAGCTCCATTTCAGAAATGTCAACCTGTCAGCCTAAGAACTTGAGCACTGCGTTTTACTTGGATGGAAAAAAGTGTGCTGTCTTTAATCCTAATGGATATATCAGGAGCATTACAGAAGTTTTTAATGCACAATAAGTACGGCTTTGCAGCTTATTTTACTAAGGCATTCTCTTTACAAATTTGGCAACATTTAAATAGAAATATACTACTTTTCTAGCAGTTTGCATAATGTTGCATAGGAGCATTAAAACATGTTGATGTGTAAGGTTTATTACCATGAAAAGCTGAGAAAGATAAAATTGGCTTTCATTGATATCAGGATGTAGGAAGTGTTAGGGGTTTTTAAAATTTTAATAGGAAACTTTGAACAAATATTTTTAAAGCTAATGACCTGGTAGTTTGTTGAACTTATTGAAATATTAAATTTAAAGAGGATGGAAAGTTGAAGTGCAGTTTCTGAAGAGTTGAACCGTGGCTTTGTTTTGTTTTGGTCCGTGGTCACATAGTGGTGCCACACCTAACTCTCACACTAGTTCCCGTGTGTGTGTGTGTGTGTGTGTGTGTGTGTGTGTGTGTGTGTGTGTGTGTGTGTGTGTGTGTGTGTGTGTGTGTGTGAGTGAGGCTGAATTGTGTTTTTTCACTGAACAGAAAAAAAAAATTAAGGTGGTAGGCAAACAAAATTAGTTGCTTCTGGTCACACGTAAAAAGTTGACAACTGTTCTGTTTCTTTCATTGCTGACAGCATTGTGAATCTTTTTTCTTTTCTTTTTTTTTTAATTCGCAATGCTACTTCTCTAAAATTCAGATGTAAATGATCCGTTATTCTCATACTGTCTGGACAGGTGAACATTGACTACCGGACAAGAGAGAAGACCAAACAGAGCCTGTCAGATCCCACTCCAGCCAGTCTCATTGAAGTCCAGGGTAAAATCTACAGCCTCATGGAGAAAGACTCTTACCCACGATTCCTCAGGTCCAAAATGTACCAGGATATTGTCAACAGGGCACATGCGCAAGGTCAGCGGAGGTCTGTTTGACCAATACTGCAGACCACAGTGGACCAAAAACTGGACCTACATGTTATATAACTCCTTGTCCCTTTGACACCATATCGATACTGTGAATAAGCAAGAATGAAATGACCTGCTTGACTGTTTTCTGAACACCTGTTCCAAGCATGCAATTCCCATAGAAAAATCATATCTCTTTGAATTGCATTATATAGTGAGGAGACTCCTGAGGGACATGTCGAGAAAACTCATTTCCTGAAATAAATCTGATTCATTCAACAAACGTATTTATTGATGTATAGGTCATATAAAAATGTTCACGGTGATATAAAATAGACAAATGATATTTTATCACTAATAAGCTGAATGGAGATAAATGAATTGATGTCATCTGTTGGGACGTGTTCTAGGAGAAACAGCACTTACCTTTGGTCACTTCTTGTTAAGGTGTTACTGTGTCACAATTTGGATGTTTTTCTTTGTGCGATACTAGTGCAATGCTGCATGGTGCCAAGATTTCTTACTGCATGCCTGTAGTGTCACATTGAAAATAATTGTTTTCTCTCCAATAAAACTGGGGATGATAAACAGGTACACACTTAAAATCTGGTTAAACTTGTGCCATCTAGTAAGCATCTGAATCCAAATATCAACCTTATCAAAATCTCTCATTGAAAGGTTTTTATAGTAGCTTTAAAATTATCTGCCATTATTAGCCAAAGGTCCACTATTGCTTGCAACTAATAGGTACTAGTGCAACTGCTGCACTAGTATTCACACATTCATGACACGTGGAAACAATGAAAAAAAATGAGTTTTTTTTAATGTTGAACCTTTTGGATAAATTAAAATTTTCATTTGTTTCAACAGAACTCAAAAAAATTACTTTAATTTTTTTTTTTGTCTTCCTCCTTTCATTTACATGCTACTGCTATAGACACTAGAGGTGCTGTCAAAGTGAAAAACAGCTGATCACTGTGTCAGGTTACTGCAGAGAGTGGAGCATCTTTAAAACTGGTTTTATCACTGTAAAATATGACCACCCTTACCAATTAGAAGAAGATAGTGCCCAGGGGTTTCACTGCAGTGCCCCTAATAAAGCAGTGCATGTGCATTAAACACGGTGAGTGTTTTTTTTCCTCTTTTAATTTTATTTGATATGAAGAGATTTTTTGTTTTCTTTCACAGTTCACTGTGGCTGAAAAAAAGGTGTATTTACATAGTTATTGTTGTGGTTGGAGGTTTACATAAACTCAATACATCAATGAAACTGATAGTTTTTCTATTTTTTTTTTGTATTTAAACCATGCATTATTCAAATCATCCAATTATTCAAATCATTGTTTTTCTTTTACCAGTTTGGCAATTCGGTTTACAGTCATGCCATCTCAAGGTACTTTCCAGTTATAGTAAACCCACTTTCTTTGTGAGATAGAAAGTCTTGTATGCAAATTTTGGTAGTTTCTTTAGTCAAAATGAACAAAATGACCACCTAATATCTGTGTTATGCAAAACTATTTACATATGAATTCATATTAGATAGTCCTGTATTTTAAACTGGAACAATTGTATAATAGTGAGAACATTGAGCAGATTTTATTGATATATTTCTTAAGTGTGATTATTCCAAAAGGTGGACGTTTGTTATTTTTGTAAAACCTTTACTTTTTGCAGCAGGAGGGCACAGACTCACAACTGATGGCCATTGAAATTATCTTATTTTAGAAATTGCAAAATAGGGCATGTGTATAGTTTATTTAGGCTGGTCAATACTGATGTGAATATTAAGTGTTGATTGATTATAATTACTGACCAAAATATTACTGAAATCCCTAATCAATTAAAAATGCAGTAGATTCAATGTCTACATTTGCAAAGTGTGATTTACATTCAGTAACTGTGGCATTTAGCTCACAACAGTAAAAAGGTTGTTAAAGTTTGCTTGAAGACATTAAGAGAATTTGACAGGAAACAAAACTTGTTTCATGTGGTTTCAGTTCCCGAAACCACACATAAAAAATCTCGCAAAAGTGTCAGGGTGATCCCACCGGGTCATGCACAGAGTAAAAAGCTGGTGGGGTCCAAATTACCTCTTCTTAAGACAGCAGGAGGGTTAAAGGTCTGAAGAAAATTGTCATGTCTGAACACAAAATGAGTTATCCAATTTATCTTGAGTTACTTCAGTCAGTAGAGAAATGGTTAACTACTGAGGGAAAACAGTAAAAATGTTTTTTAAGTGTTGCATTTGTTGTGGGTGACTTACTAGCTGTACTCGGAAATCAGAATCCTTGTCTCTTGTAATTTCACCTCTTTTCAATATGGATGTTATTTAGTAACAGCATGAGTATATGCTTTAGTTTTTATGTGTTTCTTCTTTACTGCATATATCTGCTGTTATATGGATAAACATTAAATGACAGTGTAAAACTAAATCCAGTGTTGTCAATACCTGATGAAACTTTGCTCCATTACGTGCACTGTGCTATAAAAACCACAGTATATTCTTACCTCTTAAATAACAAGATTAAAACTGCTTTCTTTACAGTATTTTTACCAAATACCCCAACATGTTTAAAGATGTATGTTTCTGTGCTTCACATGAATGTAACCTCCCTGTATATTTTATGAATAAAAATCATAAGAGTGGGTTTTGTTTTGTTCTTATAAAGCCAGTGAGGTATTACTGTTATGAAACTGGAATACCAACCTATTTTTTTTTTTTTTTTTTTCAAAATTTTAATGTAGGTTTACTGGTAAAAAAAAAATAAATAACTAAATAAAAAGTATATGGAAGTAGATTGCAAAGAGCAATTTTCCACATCCTAACATGACCTTTTGTTATATTCACTGTTTTAGAAGCAGTGACTCATACTGAAGGAAGTAGTGACTGGATTTCTATTTTAAGCCACCATTGCCTGATACTGGGCATAATAAAACTTGGATGTATTATTTCTTTCACTATTTTTACTTTCCATCATTAAAAAAGAAGCCACATCTCATTACATATAGAGATATAAATATATCAGGCACTGGTGGGATGAAGTTGCCTACATACCAGAAAATTATTTTTGCTCTTGTAATGTGTTTGTCATTCTGGAAACAAAGAGCAGGGTGAATGTGGGACATTCCCTGAGTAGACACAACACAGGCCTATCTGGGCCAGGAGACGACAAACACAGCTGACACAGATGTGTCTATGAGTTCAGTTTATAATAGACCATAAGCTATAAAAGCTCAAATGGTCTCAAAGCCATTTTAACCCAGTGTTAATAAACACTGTTTTTATAAGTCTCACCTGATTTAAATTTCTCCCAGCTTCATCATTTAACCATCTGCTAAGTTTCTACAAGGATTTTTGATCACTTGTATGTTCTATCAAACAGGACCCTGCAACCTTTGTAACCTGAAGAACTTTCATCTCATAGTCGTGTGTTACTTTTTGTTGGCCTGTCACACACAAAAAGAAAATCACACTAGAAAGCATCAAATATTTTTGAAACAATGTAATTTGAGGCAAAATTAAATGGCTATGAATTGTATTTCTTGTTCATCTTTCCTGGATGTGACCATCTCACTTCTGTTGCTTTGCAATTCTTGCTGCTACTTTGTTATTTTTCTGTTTTTTTCCTTGTGTCTCAATCAATTGTAAACACAATGCCTATTGTGCAGCTCTGCAATGACTATGGATCATAGGGAGGAAGAGGGAACACTTGATTGCGCCTACTGTTCTGTCCTGAGCCAAACAACAGAAGCAGGATGTGGAGAAAATACAAGATAATATTGAATTGTCTGATTTGTAACCAGTTGAATCACATAACAGCAGTTGTTTCTTTTCATATGTTCTTCAAAATATAATTGCTGAGCTCAGTTATGTGTTGTGATAAACCTCCAGAACAGCGGCGCAAGTGACAGTTCATTCTGGAAAGTTGCTCTGGTTATATTTTGGTGTTTGGTTGAAGGTTTTAATATTACTCTAATTTATGTGCACACTAGTTTTACTATTGTCTAAAAAAAACTGAGTATTTTCCCAGCACAATGCACTGAAAGGTCTTCTTTATTGTTTTGTATTTTATTAAACTTTCTGCCCTTCACATTTTTTTACAACACAAACCTACCCATCACTTTGAAAGTTCACATTTTCTTGCAAGTTGTTCTTTCAGTGCAAAACAAAATCTTATTTTTTTCAGAAAATGTTTTTGAACAAATTGATTTGCTTTTGTGCTATTGTGAAGGCTTGTCAAATGTAAGAATGGGTTACGCAACTATTTACTTCATGCTTACTTCTGCTTACCTGATATATCAAAATTCATTTGACCAAAAAACAAAAAACAAACTGCAACCCAAGTCAGTCTTTCAACTAATCACCAAGAAATCTTCTTTTTTGAATATTTTAAATGTGATTTCTTTTTATTTTTGATCAGAAGTGGTTTTGGTCTCTGAACTTTGCTATGAAATATTTTTTTCCCTGTGACCTTCTTATTTCTGTGTAATGACTGACATTAACTGAGACAAGTAAATGTTTATCCTTTGTTCAACGTAATCTTTGATAAGGTTCACGGAAGACACAATTTCTGTTCCATCTCACAACAATATATGAATTATCTTATTTGCAATAACACACTGTGGAAACTGAATACCTGCTTCTGTCTTATGTCAATATTTTTTTTATCAAAATCTCTAAATCAGTTGTTACATTAATAGCATATACACGCTATTTACTGACATCAGGGATCTGATGTCATTTGTGTTGTTTAGTGGAAAATTTCCACCTTTTGGGTATGAGTAATTTCTCTGGAACATGTCCTGCTGGTAAAAGGACAACTTATATGTTTTTGTCACTCGTTCAATATGTGAAAGTGCTTTTGTCCAGAATATCAGCATAGTTATATTTTATTCATGACTCTAATCTGCTTCAGCACGTCCTGATTGCTCTTCAATTCACTCCCACCCATTTCATACCATAAATGCAGCCTTGCACAAATGCACATCAAAAGGCATTTTAAAAGACCTTTTGTTGTTGCTCCACAAAGTTTCATTATTAACTCAATAGCGACTTTGATTTGGGTAAAAGAAAGAACACATGTGACTTGGAGACTTGCATAACACAAATCAAGTCAAGTAAAATAACTTGCTGTTCTGGAAACTACTTCTAAACAGGAGCATTTGTACCAACTCCAGCTAATGCTGAAATTAGCCCCATTCTAATTTCAGCATTAGCATAGGGCTCCATGGGTACGTTCTGTGAGGTTGTCGCTCCTGTTGGACCTGAAATTTTACTACTGTACTTTGGCAAAATGTTCCAGGTAGTTCCAAATGCAGGAGACTGGCCACATATGCAATGTAAAATTGTTTGGTAGCAATGTTAATGGATACGAAGAAAGTTGAGTTTAGCTTTGTTTGACATTTGTTTCCTTAAACAAAAAGGCTTTTAAAGATTCAGATTATCATTTGTTTCTCTCCTACTTCCTGATGAACAGCTTGTCTTCTGTCAGTTGGACAAAGACCAATTCAACTGTTGTTTTAGCCTGATTTTGTCAGCAGTAAGAGGACAGTCTTTGTGCAGAAAACTAAAAAGAAAATGCAAATTACATTTGTGTGATGATACAGTCTATCACTTGAAATTTTGAGAGGCACTTGAGAGCTAGACAGATCTTAACAACACTTCTGTGGAAGCTAAACAGATGGGAGACAGTGTTTTAGTGCAGAAAGAGTCATTGTTCTGGACTGCCAAAGTTGACATTCTGAGAGAAATGAATGAATGCTTACTGTTATCTGTTAAACAAATGCAAAATTCAAATAATTTCAAAAATCATGTATTTTTGACATCAGTATGTGAAGGTTGTGCAGCTTAAACCTTTTTGAGATTTGCATACCCATTCCAGAGTTTATAAATTAACCTGATTTGAACTCAAACAATGTTTCGAATAAGCCTCTGAAACTTAAGGTTCCTTATAAAAAATAACTTCAGTGTGATTTTCTTTTTCTTCTGTTGGACACACTGAATGGACTCCATTCACTGAATGGAGTCCATTCAGTGTTGGACACACTGAATGGACTCCATTCAGTGTGTCCAACAGAAGAAGCTGATTCATTTCACCAATGAAATGAATCAGCTACAAATGGGAATCATTTTAATCCCAGAACCTTGAGTGTATTTTAGGCTCAGGTCTGCATGGTCTTCAAATCCTTCAGGGGAATATCTGTGGATGATAATTTTGCTTAAAGACAACACACTCCAGTGGATATTATTTAACAATCTCTGAGAGCATCTGGACCGGGCCTGCAGCAGGCTGTTCTTCTCTGCCCCAGAGGATTATCAGACAGATGAGCAACCTGAGGTTCACTCATGCACATTGCCGGACAAAGTCCCACAGAGACCAAACATGACCACTTCACAAATGTTTGAATGCCCTTGCACAAATCCTAGCTCTTTGATTGGTGGAGTTCTGCTTGGACAGATTGCAGCTATTAGGATGCACACACATTGGCTAACGCAAACAAAACGTGATCTGTTTGTGTGTTACTTCATAATTATCAAAGAAGTTACAGAATTTCCGGATAGTTATTGTTTGTTTGCTTGTTAGTTTTTACATTTTAGTACGTCCATGGGTAATAAAAAGTACTAAATATTGAAATATTGATATCTAAACTGAAGAAGACTAAATACAAATCACAACTGGTTGGTGGAATAGACAAAAATATTGGGCCAATATCAGCATCAAATACTCCTTAAATACTCTTTAAAGTAAGTCAATACTCCAAACTGATACCACTGTTCTGCTACACTGCAGTGCAACTCAAAGGATTAGCCACACTTCAAAGAAATGATTGCTCAAAGTCAAAATACTAGTAAGTTTTTGTATGCATTAGAACAATCTAATTCATCGTTAATACTACAACCTCCCATTAGAAAGTAGGGTGGTAACTATTCATGCAGCTGAAGACATATGACTTGCAAAACTTTGTGGACCTTCAAATTATGGTTGCACTTGCTGTCTCCTTTTTACCACAGACATATTTTCATTTAATTTTAATAATTTATCTGTTCTTTGGTCAGAATTGTGGTTATATCAGTACTTAATCAATAAAGTGGTATGACACTTGTTTATCTCCTTACTCTGCATGCTGCTCCATCCTTTCAACATCCGGTAAATAACGCTGATATGTGCTGATTAGTAGCTTCCTAATTCCCCACCTTTGGTAAAGTGGTGAGTTGGTCTAGCTTCTGTTATGTATATTACAAATATATATATAATATATATATACTGTTTTTATATACTTGATTCCCTTTGAGTCAACCAGTAATGGTCTACTAATCTAAACAATGCCTATTAGACTCAGCAACTCCAACTATAAATAGCTCATGTAACTTTAGCTATGCAAAGCTATGTTAATGTAGCTGGTTTCCTGCCCTCTTTACTTTGTGCTCTTTACGTGTCTGTGATCCATGGAAACGTTTTACTGCTTCTTTGCATAATAAAGCAGCACATCAACATTATGTTACACTTTATGTTTATGTTTCCTTAAGTTTACACTTTACCCTCAGTCGTGTCAAGGTCCTAAATATAGACAAACTGTTTTTTTATTGTGACTGTGACTTTTTTATATTATTGTGGAATAACCTGTCTCACTTTAAATTTCTAAGAATCTTCAGCACTGTGAAATGTTTATTACCTTCCCATTGTTATATACCATTTTCCCAAAGGTTTGATTACAATGCAGACTAAAACAGTAAAATTATAGCATCATTGAGATTCTAAAATTGTAATAAACATGTTCAATATTCATTTGTTAAAAAGGAGTTTATAATTTATACAAGAATGTAAACTGAATGACTTGAATAGCTATTCATTTCTAAGAAAAGTTCAAGGTTGTTGCTGAGAATCACTGCACACTATCTACAAAGTCAATAATTACATTCCAAGTATCAAACCCAAAATAACCTTATTACCTTGTTTGTTTTTTTTATTCTATTAAAAAGATGTCAGGCTTATTCATTGCCAAGAACTTCCCAGTCATTCATATTCTCTTAATTTACGAGCTTTTAGCTCTCCCCTTCCGCTCTGGACTGAGTCACTCCTCTGGAAGACCTTTGAAAACAAAACAAGCACACACGTGACACATGCACACACACACACACACACACACACACACCCACACACACACACACGCACACACACAACAACAAAAACAACAACGTGAAAATGTAATACCAGGAAAACTTTTTAGGAACTTCCTGTGGCCCTGATCTCAGACCAGGATGTTATTTTTTGTTGTTGGTTTTATCTCACCTTCTGGTGTTTAACAGATATCAGCCCTGTGACACATAGTAGTCAACAGCACACATAGGAAATAAAATAACTACCATACATGTTTCCATCTTGAATTGACTAATTGAACGTTTCTTGGCACACTGATCAGTATGAAAATAAAAACTGAGATCAAAGTTCTTGGATTTAACCAGCTATTTCTTTGTGCAAGATCCAATAGTTTGACAGTTTTTTGTGCATTGTGCTATAGTTAGCAATAAGTCTGAAGAGTGCTGTATGTGAAGTATTTACATCTGTGCAAGTGGTTTGACATTTTTTCCACTACATGTTTTCTTTACATTTTTTCAGCTTGTGTTGCACAAACTGTATGTTCGTAGTCAAAGAGAACTTGCATATAAAACAAGCAAACATCTCTCTTTACCTCCACCCTTACAGCATTCATAAAGAAATGGTGTAGCTGAGAGTCTATAGACACACTGAGTGTCAGTGAGACTCTCCATCTGCAATGTGGCAGACGAGAGGGGCCAGCAGAGGGAAGTGAAGGAGTTGAGAAGGTCACTGGACTTTCCCTACCTTCTGTCCGGGATTCATTTCCGAGCCACCAGAAGAACATTTTGCTGAAAATTGCAGACTTACACCCACACAAGAGAAGAAAAGCAACCAGACTGTTAGACAGCATTTTGCAGCGAGCTGTTAAAATACTGAAATGCACTTGTAATTTCATCAATTTTCTGTTTTTATCTTTTCATTCCTTTATTTAACCAGATAAAAGCCCATTAAGATCTACACCACGTTGCCAAGAGGGATCTTTTTAATTATAGGCTACTGCTGAGTAATCGATTGAAGATCCCAGACAAAAGATGTTTGCTGATAATCAGTGTTAGTTATGGGATACATTCTAGAAAAAAATACAGAAAGCAATAAAAAAAATCAATAAAAAGCGAAAATGCATTAATATAAATAAAGAACAATAACCAAGACTGAAGATGTGTTGCAACTTTGTCTTGATTAAATGGTAAGGAATAAAGAAAAGTTTGTAAAAAGGTTTTTCAAATTACCTTTCTAATGTGAAATGGGATGATTTTTCATGTGCAGTTAAAGAAAAATCACAATCTATCTTCTGCTCCTTAATGGACCCAGGACCATCTGCTCACCTGACCTCAGAGACTTTACAGGAGAGTGCAAAGTTAGAAGATCAGTGCCATAAAAATTTGCTAACCCATTAAATGCCTTAAAAACAAACAACAGGATATTATTTCTAAAATAAACAAAGAACCAGTGAAAAAAGAAAAATCAAGTCCAACAAGTTGTGGTCTCACTTACGGACCTCTGTTACGGTTAGAGCAAATGTGAGAGTCGAGATTGGCTAATACCATAACATAAACAGACAAACATGATCAGATGATCTGTTTTAAGGCAGATGTGTGATTTTCCTAATATTCAGCATTGTCTCGCGATATCAACATTCTAAATCTGTTTTATTTATAGTGTTTATTTGGCACACAAAAAGCCCTGATTGCAAACAAGAAACTGGCAAAATAATTTGACAGTTTCATGAACTAAAATCAGACGATACTGAAGGACGGTGAATCCTATTGTACCAGTTCTTAGGATTTGCTGCAACATGGAAAGGGTCACAACCACAATGGCTACGTGAATAATCCTCGCTTCATCTGTAATGACATATTCTGTGTAAAAACAAATGTTTTTCAAAGTAAATATAATATGGCTTTCCACATTGCAATTACAAAGGAAGAGAGTTCAAACTAAAAACTCTTCTTTTAATCCTTCTTATATAGAAAATAATTTTTTGCATTGACCTTTGCCATTTTCTAAAAAAGTCCTCGGGTCAGAAGACTTGTTGATGGTAAAAAATATTCCTGTTCAGAATTAGGGAAAGTAAAGCAGCGTGCTGCACAGGAAAATGCAGCCTGCTGCTTTACTTCCTGTCCTTAACTGCTCTGATTCCATCATGGAGGTGGAAATAGGTGAAACAGAGGAACTATTTAATCTGTGTTTTCCTCTTCATAAGCAACAGCAGCTGGGAGGACATCGTATCATCACCCACCTGATGAGAGGATGATCCAAATCCCACCCTCTCTTTTGCATAGCAGGACCCACATGAACTTCATTTCTTGAAAGTAGCATGCTGTGTTGTTTATGAGCCTTTTTATTCTGACAAAGGTGAGCCTGAATCTTAAGATGCTCCAGCATATGAGGTAACATAAGGTGAACATGCTGGCACATAAAGTAAGGCTATGACTTTTCATTGTCCTTGATTGGCTCCAGCTACAATTGTGTTCCAAAGATGATCAAATAGTCTTAGGGGGGAGATCTGACCTTTAGCCTGGAACTCGTTATTCCACGTAAAGGTCACTCTATATTCATTGGATTTTTCATCTTCTAAACGTGCCTTTTTTAATGTGTTTTGTAACTTGAAGGATGAAAATAAATTGATTTATTATTTTTTCTTTTTTAAGTTTTTTTTTGTTCTTAGTTTTGTATTGTACGGTGGCCCTGAGGTGCAAAGCAAAAGGTTTCTTTCTGAAAGAATATTTTAAAGAGAACAATGACAAACAACAATCACGTTAAAATCCAATTTCATACATTTCTCCTAGACACTACAACCTTCCCTCGGTTGGATTATTAAGTCAAGAAATAAACATCTAAAGAAGCGAAAATTATTAGCTATTTTGTAACAGCAGTTAAACGAAAAAGGCACTAATGGAAGTCAGAAGGCATCACACAGCTCTAAGTACAGTGAACATTTTCTCAGAGAAGTGCCCTTTGTTAAGCAATATTATGTATATTTGGTTTTTCTTTACACCTTTATTGCAATTTCCGGCTTTGTCATCGGTTCTGGAGGGAGAGGCCTGACATCACACTGTCGTCTGTGGCTGAGTGGGTGGCAAGGTTCACCCCGTCGCCTCAGGCAATCTCTGCCTCTCAGATGGCAACAAATGGTACAATTACCTCCCCCACATCAGCACAAGGACTACACAAAGGGCAGGTAAACCCCAGGCAGAGATACTTCACTGCATTATGTATTGAAGTATCTTTCTCCTTGATTTTTGACAAAGATTGTCATGCTACTTAC
>CAEGAF010148608.1:0-27861 GCA_903067075.1 Micropoecilia bifurca
TGTGTGTGTGTGTGTGTGTGTGTGTGTGTGTGTGTGTGTGTGTGTGTGTGTGTGTGTGTGTGTGTGTGTGTGTGTTACAGTGTGCACCACAGACTGGAAAGTCTTAGTTCAATAGGATTTCAGGGTTAGTCTGGGTCAAGCCAATTACAGGTCTGGCAAGCCATTCTCACGCCGACCCTTGGCCAATCAGAATGGCATTGGTGTGTTTCAGTGTATGTATGTGTGTGGTATGCAGTAAGGGGGCGAGAGCGGCAAGGTTTTGCCCGGGGTCACATGCCTTATTTATCCATTCATAGGCAAATTTGACTCCACACTGTGGTTTGATTGTAGGTTGTTACAAATTATAACCAAATATGCATAAAACTTTGGGATGGTGGTAGAATTTAAACTTGTTTGAATTAATGAGTCAAGTTTTAGTTTTAGACTCAAAGTGTGTTTTGGTCATAATTATAGAAAAAAAAATGTTTGTTTGTTTGTTTATCCAAGTGCAGAAGGAAAGACACACGCAGCATAATATCGCCTGAGCACTTCCACAGGATATCCGACATCCAACTGTGCTGATGCGATTTGGTCACAATTATGCACTCACTTTCTCAAACACACACAGACACGCACGCATGCATGCACACAAGCTCTAAAACATACAGTTGTGGTGGTAAATTCTTTCACATTTACTTATTAAATAAACTGTGATAAAAGTCAGAAGTGCTTAATTTATTTCAAATTTTATATTTTTTTTTCTGGTTTTATTAATTGAGCTGCTCGATGCAGAATAGCATTAAATTCAACAAGAAATAAACGGAGTTATTTTGTGAAAAATGTCTCAGGCCTAACTTGAACTTTTTTTTCCTTTTATTTGCCGTTTCTCTGAGTGGTAACAATATTATACCCTTTTTTATATTTAGGCCATCAAGCCATGGGAATGTGATTAATGTCAACCAGCTACTGCGTGCATGAACACACACACACACACACACACACACACACACACACACACACACACACACACACACACACACACACACACACACACACGCACTCTCTCTATCACGCATACAAACACAGAGGCACACAACACATCATTGTATACTGAGCCCAATGTAATCATAATGATAAAGCAGATTGCCTTAACACACAGATGGGCCTCCCAACAGCTTGTGTGTATGTGTTTGCGAGTCTGCGTGTGTGGGTTAGTGTAGACAACACTGATTGGATTGCAGATTTATAGAAGAGGATTACTGCAGAAGCAGTGCGAGAACGAGAGAGAGAGAAAGAGGGAGATGGTTTCAGACACTCACCTCTCATTAACTTCCACCCCCCTTCACCTCAGCTCCCCTTATTCTCAATTATGGGCGAACGCTCGCATATGCACACTTATAGCTACACATATTTAGGATGGAATACAAATTCAATGCTTTGCGTTACCAATGCAGTGTAATCATTAAAGCATTTTTAAAGTATTTACAGGTTTTTAAATTGTATTCATAGAATTTGAATTGTGCTGAAAAAGTTTAGTATATTAAAATGATGGTAGATACCTTCTTTTTATATTGATTTGAAGTGCTCTAAGCAAACATGATGCACAAGTTGAATTGGAATGACAGGAAGATGTTGAAGACCTGTGCAAATAGACAAAATATCTTTAAGGTAGAACGACCTGAGCTCTGTGGAAAAGGCATGAGGGGAATACGGATTTTTATTTTATTTTATTTTATTTTATTTTATTTTATTTTATTTTGGAGGGGGCTAAAACTGAAAAAAAAAAAACATGGTGGGAAATAGATAGCAAAGAATTCAGGCAGAGATAGACAGGGCAACAGAGATGGGCAGAGACAGTGGGCAATCCAGCAAACCTGATTATGACTGGATGTGAATTAGATTCCCTAACAGATGGTCCAGGAGCGAGGCTGTAAGGTGCATGAGCCAGGAGTGAGGGGAGGGGAAGGCAGAGGAAGGAGGCCATGGGGGAAAGATAGGCAAAACCAGGCGAGTAAGCTGAAGAGACAAGTGTCAACTGCAGCTTGTGGCAGGGTGAAAGTGTGCAACTGTAAAATGTGGACATTGTCGCTAGTCTCGAACTAGTTTCCACAATATTCACGAACATATTAGATTTACTATAAGTGATTTACTCTGCCATTTGCTGCTTCAAATTTCTTTTTTTTTTAGCTTGGGGGATGACATATTAATATAAATACTGATCTGATCTCCGCAGATATCTATACACTTAGTACACAGAAGAAAGTTGCAGAAAACATTAAATTAGATGTTCTAGTTTTTAAAGCCATTCTTTGCAGAATATTGTATGGAAAATTGAGAGGTAAAGGCCTAGAGCTGCCTGTTTAGGATGGATTTCTTCCATTTTTCCAGTTGCTGTGCATTATTCTGCTACTCCTCCTCTTACCGTGATGGATAGGTGTAAATCATCACAGTCCTGTAGTGACAGCCCAATTTCCCCAAATCTGATCTGCTTAAAGAATGCAGCTTTGACGCTCCATTCACTCGCACACTCTTTCCTTTCCTCTTGTCTCTCCCACTCTTCTCCCCAACATTTTTTTTTCTTGTTATATTCCACTTTTTCCTCCTCGTTCTCTATGATCAAATCCCGTTTTACTTCACACACTTTCTCCTCCTTTCTTTATCTTTTTCCCGTCGTGGCATTGCACTCTTTTCCCATTTCCTCCTCGTCTCCTTTTCTCTTCCTTACCCTTTTCTCCTCTATTTCCTCCTCCCATGTCACATTTGAAAGCCCTGCCATATTTACTAGAGTGAAAATCCTCTTTCACCATCTGCTTAATAAAATGTGCTTTTAATCCGATGGAGGGATATTTTGTTCTTAAATACTTTATTATTTTATTTCCCCACAGTTTCATTGGATGTGGCACCTTGCCCAGGTTGCCATCTTTCTCTGCATAAGAGGAAGAAGTGGGAGAAGTAAACAATTTATCCTGGACAAAATGATGAGTTTGTGTATGTATGCTTTTATGTGTGCTTACAACAACAGCGTCTGAATTTTTTGAGCGATAACAGTTTTCAACCACGCAATTACGCACAACCTTCGTCAATGACCTTTCTTTTATGAAGAGGTGAGCTCAACCTTTATATCCCTGATATCACTTCACAACCAGATCCCACCAAAATCGTATAAATGAGCCGCATCAATTTGTATCTGTGGTAGTTATATCAATTTTGCATATAATTTCAACAAATAGAATATGAATTTGTGATTGCATCTTTCCCTTAAAAGAATGATTTGTGGCTGGCTGCATCCAGCATCTTCTATAAAGGTTTACATAACAGGAGGATGCCTGAAGTAATTTAATTGATTTTCGCTCAGCAGACTCTCCAGTAAAATGCTGGAGGTCACTGCAAGTACAGAGTATGCAATTTAGGTGGCCCAAGTGTTGAAGCACAGCTGGTTTACATTATCATATGTATTTATTTGGCAAATAAACATTTTAATATAAATCCCAGATTCCTTTCTGCTGAGCCACATTGCTGCACTTCCGATGGAGTGGAGCTGCTCTCTTTTTCTTTTTTTTTTTGTTTTATTTGAAGGACTATTCGCACACCAGACAACCACCACAATGACACAAAACAGATAAAGGAGACGGAGAGAGAGAAAGAGAGGGAAGGAAAAAGAGACACTGTGACAAAGATAGTGCCTGGCAGCAGCACACTTATCAGCAACTGCTCCGCAAGAAAATGACCTAAATCATCAAGATTCTCATCGGAAACACATGCACACACGCACACACACACGCAGACTCGCAAACACTCGCGCGCAGGTAGCCTCGCCTTTTAGCCCGTAATGTCTTCATCATATTATCTTTTTACTTCAATAACAACTCTAATACAGGTAGATATTCAAATTTAAATAATATATTATGCAGATGACTCAAGCAGGAATAGGGTTTTGAAATGGGTTTTCAACAGTGATTTAAAGAAACCAGTTGCCACCAGACACAAAATGATATCCCAAAATGTGACGAGTACAAGTCTCCCTGGAAGTGTTTTGAAAGTGTGGATTCTTAGTGTTCTGATAATGCCAAACACATAGAAATACAAAAAAATGAAGATATGGGCACTGAATCCTGGCACTTAGTTAGAAAACAAAGTCTGACTCTCTCCCTGATGAACTACCTGGGGATGTTAACAAAGGCTATTCATTTACATTACTTTGCGCACCATTGCTCACCTGCCTGGTCACCTTCATAGCACACTCAGCGTCCAGCAGTGCAGACCCAGGCTGGGTCAGTGGTATTGTCCGTGCTTCAATGACAGGCCACAGCGGAGCATCTGTAAGTGTGCTATGAACAGCAGTTCCTATTAAATCCATCATGTCATTCTGCAAGTTCTGAATACACTTCAAAACTCAATGTATCATAATCATATTCTAAAAACAATAAAAGTCTTGAAACTCGCCCATGAGAAACTGAAAAGTATTCCTGCAGACACGAAGGCCTCTGATTATATAAGTGTTTCTGGTGTGTTTTCTTTCCACCTGTGTCTTTATGGTGGATTTTATTGTCTCTGGAGCAAGGACTGTTCTCAGTTGACTGAGATATACAAGATATACAATTATTCTCATGTCCTGCCACTTCCTTTCTGCTGCTAAAGAAGCCATTCATGCATTGTACACGCATTCCTCTGGGGGAATCCCAAGATATTCCCAGACCAGCCGAGAAACATGGTCATGTCGTTAGTCTGCCTCTGGGTTTCCTCCCAGTGGGACATACCTGGGACACCTTGAACACATTTCAAGGTTTTCTAGCCACCTTTTACTGGCTGCTCTCGATGTGGAGGAGCAGCAGCTCTACTCTGAATCCCTCTCAGATGACCGAGCTTCTTGCCCTCTCTAAGGCAGAGAGTTGGCTACTAAAATTGATTTCCACAACACCTTGGCTGAGCCTAGAAATTCTGCCCATTCTGTCCATGAACAGAATCATGACAAAGGGCAACCTTGGTGACACTGGAAAAATAAATTCTGACTTGCTGCCAGCAATGTGAACCAAGCTCCGACATGTATTGGAACCTATCGGCCCACATCAAGGGGCTTGGTACCCTGTACTCCTGAAGTACGCCCTACAGGACTCCCCAAGGGACACGATTTATTTCCTTCTCCAAGTCCACGAAAAACACCTAAACTGGTTGGACAAACTCCCATACACCCTCCAGGGCCCTCCTTAGGGTTTGGAGTTCCTCAGGCCAAAAAGGCCAGGTAGGACTTCCACGTCGAGACATAAAGCCCTGGGATCATTGGAACAGTCAAAGCCTACCACAATACAGTAGCAGTCTTTAGAGGGGGTTAAAAAACACAAATACATCTTTCCTCCATACCTCTTCTGCCCTCTTTACAGTATAAATCAGTGGAAGTCACTTTCTGAGGTCATTTCAGTTTTGTTGCATAACGATTCACTCTCACTGTATTATGAGTTACAATTTGCACACACAACCAGACATACTATTGAAAAAGAAATATAGTACACAAACACACATGTTTCCTCCCAGTCTTTACAACCTATCAGCCTATTGGGCAAAATGTGTTTTAGCCATTATCACATTGATTGTATGTAATCAGGGGTTTATTCTGCAGCCAATGAAGTGAATTACAGGTTTCCTGCCTGACTAACACTGTTGCAATTGATCTGCTGCTCCCTGGTGTGTGTTTGTGTGTGTGTGCGTGCGTGTGTGTGTGTTAGGAGGGTGTATGGTGGTCTTTGAGGAGGTGTGGATGCACCAGCAAGAAAGAGAGGCAATAATAGAGGCTGTTTGTATGTGAGAAGTAGAAATGTTGACAGCGAAGGATTGAGACCCAAAGAGAAGAGGAAGGGGAGGGAAGAAGAGAGCTCAGTAGGTGGGAGAGTGCTTTAGATTGACTGTCACAGTTGGACTCTTTTTCTTCCCTTTGTATTCATTTTTGTTTCTGAAAACAACTATAATCACTGACTCACTGTGATTCTGTGCAGCGGAACAAAACCACATGCTCAAACTCACACCAATGATTCAGAGAATCAGAGCTCCAGTTCACCGCCCGTAAGTTGGTTAACCACAATAGTTAGTTTTTGAAAATGTTCCATGAAAGTACACATGAATTACAGTGTGGCTGCTTGCATTTATTTCAGCTGTCAGACAACAAGGAGGGAAATTCACTTAGGGACACAAGTCACTGCATTTTCTGTCACAGACGTAAAGATACAAACATGTCGTTCACCCATTTTTACATCTGGAGTTGTTCTCTGTTTAGCCACAACCACAACAAGTGCAGAATTCATAAGGGACAGAGAAAAATGTCTTACATTTTTTACAATTACTTTAACGGAAAGATCCAGGTTCTGAACTGACGGGGAATTCCTTATAATATTAAGAAAACATCTGACTCATCTGAAGGTTTTTCTCTTAAGTTATAATTCACTCTACATATGTGCACACACACCATGCAACTCCAAATGATTACGCTTTTTTCCCCTTATCCAGTTCCAAAATTTACGGAAGAGGATTAGGGCCACCGAAAAAAAGAAGAGAATTCTGACTTTAAATCTCAGAATTCAGAATTCAGACTTTAAACTCATAATTCTGAATTTAAAGTCAGAATTGTGAGATTTAAAGTCAGAATTATGACTTTAAAGTCAGAAAGTCAGAATTGTGACTTTAAACTCAGAATTCTGAGATTAAACTCAGAATTCTGACTTTAAATCTCACAATTCTAACTTTAAACTCAGAAAGTCAGAATTCTGACTTTAAACTTAGAATTCTGACTTTCAAGTCAAAAAGTCAGAATTCTGACTTTAAACTCAGAAAGTCAGAATTCTGACTTTAAACTTAGAATTCTGACTTCAAAGTCAAAAAGTCAGAATTCTGACTTTAAAGTCAAAATGTCAGAATTCTGACTTCAAAGACAGAAAATCATAATTGTGACTTTAAGGTCAGAATTCTGAGATTAAAGTCAGAATTCTGACTTTAAATCTCATAATTGTGACTTTAAAGTCAGAATTTTTTTTTCGGTGGCCCTAATCCTCTTCCGTAAAAATTACCACTAGCTTTCAGCAGATGAGATTTTTTCTGAACAATCTGTGTAAAGAAAATAGGTTTTGTCTTTGAGGATGTGACGTTTGAAAATGTGATGTTCTCTAACCGTAATTCCTCTATAGCAGTGGTTCTTAACCTGGGTTCGATCGAACCCCTGGGATTCGATCGAACCCAGGTTAAGAACCACTGTTCTATAGGTATACATCCTTTAAATTCATATATCAGTCTTCAGTAAAATGTGGGTGAACTACATTGGTACAGGAAGATTATAGGTTGTCAAAGAAGCATTTCAGAAGCAGATTTGCCTTTGTGTCTAAAATTAGACATGTTAACAGAGGCTTATATGTAAATAATATATAAATATATTAGGTGGCCTGGTTTAATTTTTTATTTACGCATGTACTTTTTCCGAAGAAGCTGACTAACAGTTAAGCAATTTTCCACACATCGTACAGTCACTGACACAGGGCAACCGACATAAAGCTGAAAAAAATAAACAGACGATGGCTAAATAAGAAATTCAGTCCGTTGATGAAATCAGTGTGTTCACTTGACTATGGAGATGTAAACATGTCTTGTATTTTTTTCCTCCTTACTCAGTTCTTTTAATTCAATGGTTTTTTCTGAATATGCTTCCCTTTATTTTTCTTACTCCCTGAGCATTGCTAGTATTATCTAGATAAAATTGTGTAAGGTCCTTTTCTTTTTTTTTCCTTTTGCTTATTGGACTGTGTTCTTATCAGCATTGAAAGCACAATGCTAGGTGTGATGGAAAGGTATTAACAGACCCGCTGTAGCTACACTGTCAGCACTTCTCCCCTCTCCGTATCAGCAGCCACCCTCCACGCTTTTTCTCTGTTTTACTCTCCTAATTTTTTCCTATAGGAAACAATTTTAAGGCAAAAAAAATTGTGAGGATAGTTAGAGCCGTCGTTTTCCTGCTATACCTAGTGACGCTTAAGTTCATAAGGGAAGTTCTTGTTGTCTAAATGTAATGGATTTATTTTTTTCTTTTACAATAATTGTAACAGTACCCATCTCCTGTTGATTATTTCTGCTACAATTAGTCAAATGTAAATATTGCTGACTAGATTTTGAAAAAAAATTAATATATATTCTATTTTGTGGACATATTCTTTTCTTTTTAAACTAGCAGGGCGAAATAAAACCTGTTTGGAGTTATGTGAGCATTAGAGTGTGTTTATTGCTGCCATCTAGTGAGACAATTTTACAAAGATTGCATATAATGAAGAAGCAATATTTCACACAGATGCAGACTTAAGGAGCTCATAGCAAAGAGCAGATAAACACATTTCGAGGCAGTTGTCACTAATATGATGATTGCATGTTTGGACTGGCGAGTTGTCAGGCCTCTGAATCAGCCCACCGCTCTAATGACAGCTTATCATGCTAAAGGTTCCCCACCTTCCCTTTGAAACTGTCTACGCACATCTCGTTCTATATTCCTTTATCTTTTTCTGTTATGTAAAAAAAAACAATAAGAAAAACAGGAATACAACTGTGTAGAAGGAGAAACAGGCAAGTATTGTAAGGCAACATGGTTTGTTTTTGTATAGGATCCCATAGAGAGCTGAGTTTGCAGAATAGTTAATATTAGAAGAAGTGAAAGTGGTGTCACAAGCACCATATTTCAGACCAGTTTACTCAGCTTCAGTTCAAAACTGTCATAACAGGGAATATCTTTATAGGCTACATTACTCAATATTTATTTAATTAGTTTGGATTTTTATCAACCAACAGAACACTTTTTCCAAAAATGTGATCGGTGAGATATTTAGCAATTGGAGACTCACTCGAAAGCTCGTATTCTTACTCTCTCAATAAGAACCGGTGCTGTTCTGGGCCCCTCCCCCATTGCAAAGCGGTCGCACAGTCCTCTCACTCTCACAGCAGTCCTTCCTCGCTTAAGTCAGAACCCCACCCCTAAATGTCCAGACGGCTAATGTATATCACATCTACAAAGCTACTGCTGAACGATCCCCTTCAGCTTGGGATATAAATGTAAAAAAAAATTTGATTTATTATTATTATTTATTATTTTATTAGAAGTTGTATTTATTCTCTTTTTTTTTTAATCACAGCATTTCTATTAGTGTTTTTCTTTTGGTAAATTTTCATAGTTAGGGTAAACTGCATACAAAAAAGTAAAAAAAAAATCCTTTACTGTTCCTAATCATATGCAGAGGACGAGTTATAGAAATGAAGTGATCGTGTCATTTAAAAGTCACTTCTGGTGACTTTTACAACAACAAAAAATGTATGCAGAATGTAGAATTTATAACATTATTTTAGCTAAAAATCTTTACAGAAGTCAAAAGATTTCTTTTTTTTCCTTGGTTTGTGAAAAAAAGAAAAAGATATATATTTAAAAATTACATGTGTGGTTTATTATCAGTTATATACTATAATTCTGCACAGTCAATGATTTGGCCCTTAAAACACCACTAGCTCTAGACTAAATGACTCTGAAGGATTCTTGCATGTTTCTCACCTTATTTGCTCAAATACAACATTTTGTTTTTACATTGGAGTAAACATCCCAACACAGAAAGCCTCCTTAAATAGACTAAAAGTAAACAGATAAATGCGTAAAGACAAATTTGCTCTGAACCATGTGGCTTAACTGCAAAATGTAACTGAGGTTTTAATCATACAGTAAGATAAAGGTTAAAAAAACTTTTTTTCTAAATGTCTATGCTGTGAGTTAGAAATCAAAACTACAGATGACATTTTTATATTTAGGCAAAAAAACCCAAACATTTTTCCGTCACTTCTAGCTACAACCCAGTGTTATTGGCAGTATGTTTTCTTAATTATACAGAAGGGAAATGATTTAACTATTTGCTTTATTTTCTTAAAACATAATTTTAGTTGGAGATCTAGGAAAATAACTCACATCAACCCAGCTGTTAAAAACTGATATTAATCACATTACATACATTATTCAACTCCTCCAAACAGAAGGGCAAAGAACTGACAGTAAGATGCAATTGATTTTTTTTTATTTCAACATCATTAATATATGTAATTAATTAATAATTAATTAATGTATCAATATATATAGAAAAAAAACACACTGAATTGGTTTTTTCAGTTTTTATAATTTTTTTTGAGCACCAGAAAACACAAAGAACTAAGTGAGACCCAGCCCTTGTGTTCTCTCTTCACACTCATCTGAAGAGCAGAAAGGTACAATAGGACTGCTCCTTCAGCACTGAGCCGCCGCTACATTGCGCCGTAATTATACTGATAACATACATACATAAATGCATTCAACCTCTTACTTGGCACAGCGCACTAGCTGTGATTTCTTAATCTTCTTTCCTCCACGCCTCTCTTCTGCACGCATGTCTTCTTTTTTTATTCTTTTTTATTTCTCCCCCTGCGATGGCAATTATTTTTCATTCATAAGCAGAGTGAGAGTGGGTAAGAGAGCAAGGAGTAGGACACGATAGAGGAAAAGAGAGACTGAAATGGAAAGAGATCTTTTGGCACTTAAACTCTTTTGCTTAATGGTACTCAGAGGGATTGACAGTGGAAAAGGAAGGGGGACAAAAGAGCATAAAGATGGGAAAAGGAGAGATTAAATCATCACCACCACATCATCTACTTAAATGAATCCAGTCCCGTTTTCCTGCCACTGCTGTTTTCGGTCTTTCCGTTGGAGCACAGGCAACTTCATGCCATCACTTTCTTCCCATCACATGCTGTGTCTCACTTCTGTCTTATTCTTGCACTTTATGTCCTCATGTCTTTATGAGCTCTTTCTGTCTCTTTAAGCTACTTTTCCCAGTCTTGATTTGTTTCCTCAGTTTTTCCACAATGAGCCCTCAATTCGGACAAAAGGGGCTTGCCTTAGTATCAGATAAATGGATTTATAGACATTGGTGTGTGTGCAACAAAGACACCAATAATGGGGGTTCCTCAATTATACTAGCAGGAATGAGGTGGAATGAAATTCATGATGAAAAGGGTGAAGGGGCCAAAGTATCAGACATCACAAATGTCATACCATTTTATGAAAAGAAAAAAACTTAAAAAAAATCTCAGAAGTCTCTTTTTATTTATTTATTTATTTTAGCAGAGGATGTAGGGGGCTTTGGGGGCGAGAACTGTTTTGAGTCAATCAACCATCACCAGTCGCAATTCCTCTTTTTCCTATTCTGCTCGTCTTCTTCTTTTTTCCCGTCTGTATTCATTCGCCATTCCCCCACCTGAGCAGCTCTCCATTTTCCATCGGAGCGCTGTCTGTGTTTTATGGGTCCCTGTGGGATGGGGATCTTTTACAGGCCGACTGGACTTTAGAAGTCCCTCGTTTAGCAGCATCCTGCCTTAATTAAAAAACCCTTTTGTGCTTTCTGCCTTTAACAATGAAAGAGAGTGAAAGGAGGGAGGGCAGGGTTAGAGGGACAGAGACTAGTAATGTGAAGAGAAAGAGAAGGCGAGAGAGAGGGCAGAGAAAGAGAGATGGCGCTGAATGGGAAGTGATAGGGAGACAGGCAGATAGATAGTAAGGTAGACAAAGGGACGGATGGAAAGATATGGACAGAGAGAAGATAGCTGTTAATTACAACTGCCATTAACAAGACACCAGCCCACCTCCTTAGGGAGAGAAGGAAGGAAAACTAAGAAAAGGGAGAGAAATAAGAGACGCAGAACAAAAGATGATCAGAGGAATATAATCATAAAGTTATGCTGATCAACCTACTCCTTTTTTCCCAAATGTGCACTTCCTCGTCCTGCGTGGCCTGCGGTGTTTGACCCTGTATGTGAGTGTGCTTCAGTATGACTATGTATGTATCGGTGTCTGTGTATGTATGACCTGTCTCCGGGATGACTGAGCGTCAGAGGGGCTGCTTACTGATTACCTTCATGTTGAACAAGCTGCTATTGACTTGAGAGTGACGGATGACCTCACATCTGAGCATGTGAATGTGGCTGTGTGACGATGTGCTGCTATATACAGGCCTATCTGCTTCTCAATACAGGGTTTTTCTAATGATGGGTTTCTTTTGAATTGCTTTAAGTTTTTTTAAATGTTTATATTTGCACATGTGACCTTAAATATACTGTCTAAAATAAAAGCCAACTCAAATTTTAAGTCTTTCTTCTTGCTGTTTGAAATGGCATGTGCAGTAATGTCAGTCCTTTCCTTCCCTTTTCTTGTGTCTTTTGCCCATTTCTGTTTTTGTAGGCTTCTCTGCAGAATGTCCAGTAAGGAGCGCCACCTAGAGTCGAATTGTCCGTCCTCTTACATAAAGACTGAACCATCAAGTCCTGCCTCTCTGACTGACAGTCTAAACCATCACTCCCCTGGTGGCTCCAGCGACGCCTCTGGGTCTTACTCATCCACCATGAACGGCCACCCAAACGGCTTGGACTCTCCAAGCCTTTACGGTTCCAACGCAGGACCCCTGGGACCTGCTGGCGGCCCGGGATCGAAACGTTACGAGGACTGTTCATCAACTATTGGGGAAGATTCGCAAATTAAGTGCGAGTACATGTTGAACTCCATGCCGAAGAGGTTGTGCCTGGTGTGCGGGGACATTGCATCAGGGTACCACTATGGAGTCGCGTCGTGTGAGGCCTGCAAGGCTTTCTTCAAACGCACCATTCAAGGTTGGCTTCCATTTTGTGTTAAAATTGTCTCTTTATTTGTTGTCAAGTTCAACTCCCCGCCCCCCAAAAAAGGTCTATAAGTCAGTTTTTCCCTCATGATGTAACTAACTCTGTGGCGTATTTGTCGGATACGCCAAAAAAGCTAAATATTAGATTTTTGGTTCCAGTTTATTTAATTGAGAAATTAAAATATTAAACTAAGCAGAGGTGTAATAAGGTGATAAATGTAAGCATCTAGAATTATTCAACTTCTTTTTATATGACCTACCTAGTCAAAAAATACCTACAGTATCTAAATATCAATTTGTGAATTTGTTTATTTAACTTGTTGAACAGAAACCTTGAATTTGTTCAAAATTAAAGACACTGAATGAAAGTCCCAAGCGATCACCATGACCCTCCATGATCCTGAGACTCTCTTTACTTTCGCTCACTCCCATCATTTCCATTTTGATCATCTGATGCACAGTCACACTCACACACAGACTCCTGGTCAAGCACAGCAATACACACGCCAGCGCTTTAACGCCACTTCCCATTTTCACCCATAACCTTGACCTCTTCTTCATCAACAGCAAAAACAATTTCCTGGGAGTGTTTGCATTTTCAGATCTAGCTGCTCATGGCAGGAGAGTGTTTGCTGTAAGCCTGTTTTCTAGGAGATAACATGGAGTCAGAGAAAGGGCAGCGGTCATGTCTACGGGTCAGGAGTTGACGCAAGGGGGTAGAATAAAGACAGGATGGAGCAATAATCCACATGATGAGAAGAGCACAGGAATTAGGCTCTGTAATCCACTGCTTATGTCTTCTTAGAGCTTGCATTATTGCGGAACATGTACAGGTGTTCAGACTGTACTCTACAGATTTTTGGGGTTTTTAACAATAATCACCTCCCAGCTTGATCACCGTTATATATGTTATGTGACTTGTGAAGGTCAGCTTGGCCATGCCTTTATCCTAAGTGAGGCATGGATATTAAATTCATACAATTACTTGAAACCTCAGTTGCATTTAAACGCTGCAAAGACAAACTAGAAAGTAATCTAAAACACTTTATATGACCTACCTAGTCAAAAACTAGAAAGTATAAACTAGAGTCAACTAGAGCAAAATGTCTGCCTCAAAAATGAGGCAATTAAATTATTTTGTATGATGTATCACAAGTGTGAAAATGTTTGAATAGTCTGTGTTGATGAACAACAGCATGTTTAATATGCTTAATTTATATAGCACCAGTTTACTGCATTTAGTGTTGCGGAAAAAGTAGTAAAGACGTTAAAAAAAAATTAGGGTTGTAAATGTTCTTGCAAAAGTAATCTAGGACTTGCTAATTTTATTTCAAACTTATTGGATCTGTCTGCTCACAGAACGGCTGTCTTGTCACTTAGTTCACCATCACAATAACCAGCTGCCAGTCAGCTATTATCGATCCATTCAGTCAGTCATATCAGGCAGGATTCATCTATCTGCTTTCCCATCCATTCAACTATCTGTAGTCGCCTTCCTTTGCCCCTGATAAGCAGCATTCCCAGCAAAGCCCAAGAGAAAAAGGAAAATGTGGGCAGGAAGTTGTCTCACATTCTACATGGTCACAACTCAGGGTCTATGTGTTTATTATGGGATGACACAAGGGCACAGTGAAATCCCGATTATTTTTGAACACACGCACGCACATTCACCCACGCTCTCACTGAGATAAAGGCAAAAACACACCCGTACTGTAAAGACACACAGATGAATAGACGGTCGCACACATAACCTTGTCGTGACTCTCTCTATAGGTTTAACCCGTCATTGCTGCGGGGTCAAATGTTCAACCAATTTCGCTTGTTTCCTTTTATTTCGAGGGGTTGTTAAAGATTACATATGTGGCAGGCCAGGACGCCGCTGCAAAGGAAATACAGTAGCTGGAGTATCTGTGTTGACAGGAAATCTTCTTTTCGAGTGTGAACCTGAAAAACTGTAGAGCTTCAGAGGTTTCATTTTCACTGCGTTTGTAATCTCTCCTTCTGATGTAGTGTGAATGTTACCAAAATAAAAGGAAAATTATGATTTACTTGGTATTTTTGTTGAAGTTTGTGGCAGGACTATTGTCAAAGAAGATTGTAATATAAGAAAATGACAGATTTTTCTTAAGATGAAGCCTTCTGTTTAGATTTACTCCACCAGTTTTCTAACCTCAGTTAAATATGCATGCAATACATTTCTTGCATGCATTTTTCTTTTGATAGTTGTTCAGAGAGATAAAGATTCTTGGATGCACCAAAAAAACAGTGAATTGTGACGTTATCTTTGGCTACTCAGTGTGGACAGAGTGGATCTTGTGCCTCTGTGTGGGCTGCACGTCTGAGTGTTCATCCAAATGTAAATGAGCGAAGGTTTATGTGCACGTCTGGGCACATGTTCCTGCTGCGTGTGTGTTTGTGTGTTTGTCCTGGCAGGAAAGCAGGGCCAGCCTCAGATGGGTAGTGGCAGACATATTGGTGTGTTTCAACCCATTAGCCAATAAAACCACAGGTAATCACCAAAAAAACACCTCCAGCTGGACGGGGAGGAGAGCATGGGGCAGGAGAGGAGTGGAGGGACAGGGGCAGATAAACAATAAAATGGGGAAAGGAATGTGGGCAAGGAAGGAGAAGGGGGAGGACGGACTGGGCAGATAGATGTAGGAAGGAATTAGTGCTATGCGTGGGCTGGCGTGCTTTTGCACGTGTGTGTCGCAGTGTGGAGGAAGTGGCTCTGGCAGCTGCTGTTTCTGTGGCTTTAGTCCAGTAACACCTGACAACCTGCATCTATCACTCCTTTATTGAGAAAGAGGGATAAAGGGGAAAGTAGAGGAGGACAAAGTACGGGAGATAGAGGTGTGGGGCTATGAAACGGCAAGAGAAAAGCAAACACTTGGAGACAAAAGATGGACGACGGCTGGAAAACCGAATCTGAGGAGGCTTAAAGTGGAGGAAAAATATAAAAATATATTTTTTTGAAGATTTATTATTTAACAGTAAATGTTTTTCTTTTAAATACTCGAATGAACATGCATGTTTTCATCTGGTTTGAATATGTAGTTAAATGTCCACATCTGTTGGTTCTAATCACGTCGTTAGACTTTTCCTTTTTGTCTCTTTCCATTTTAAAGCGGGAATTATAAATTATCAGAATTTGTCATCATCAGGAGAAATGAATGATGTTCAGAATTGTAATTTATAATAATGATGATCTCTGATGATGAAAAAACTGTTTGGGATTGTTACTTTTCAGCTGAGTCCATCAGATCTTTAGTAAATATAAATGCATTTAAAAATACATTTTTAAAAGTATTATATTATGATTGATTCTTGTGTGCCACCATGATATCAAAATATATATATTTTTAGTTCCATTTAGGATTTTTATAGATAATATTTTCAGACACTACCAGGTTTAAAAATTGCTTTTGTTGTGCAGCATGCAATGCTCATCTGTATATTTAACTATTAATATAATTATATTCCTCTACATTTCTTTGCAAATTTTTTCTCAGTGCCCATTAGGTCTTGCAGATCCCATGTCATTAGCACACTTAGTGTTTCTGCACTGGGAACATCCCGCTTAACTGCAGAATTAATCTAGTCCTCCTGTAACATCAGCGTGAAAAGGCTGGGTGTGGGCTAACTAGTCCCATTAACTGCATCTATTAGGATGTAGGATTTCCTTCAGCATTAGAGTGTTTAGCCTTTAACTAACAGGGCCAATTAATGGGTGTCTTGTTACCCATTAGGAAGTGTTTGGGCATTTAGCCTTTTCCCGAGCTAACTAGCTTCTTAATCAGTCCAGTAATGAGAAAACATCCTCTCTGCTGCAGCAGTCAATAGTAATCACTGTTTACTCTGTTTCAGAGGGAGATGTATCAGCCTGCTGGAGTACTGTAGTTGTCAGGTGGGCATGGGAGGAGAAGATAACTTTATTCTGTTTAAAATGATAACATGTCCACAGCCTCAGATAAACAAAAACTGCAAAGAAACGAACCAAGTTTTTGAGTTTATTCCAACAGATCAAAAGCTGTAGATGTTATTACCAAATTAAGCTGTAATTTAAGGAATGACAGAGTTCAAGGGCAGCTTATTAGATTAGAATATTGTGGGAATTGTATTTATTTAGCAATTCAGTTCAAAAACTGGAACTCGTCTTGATTAGTCAGACAAAACTTTCCTAATTTTGAACAGTAGAAATTCTTCCTGTAAGCCGTCATCAGTGCTTTAAATAAATATTTGAATGTATCATTATTCTGTAAGGAATAACAATTGAGTCAGTCCTTAATCTGAATTAATCTTCAAATGATTTTCTAATGTACTTAGAAGCAAACATTCACAGATCCCATCCCCATTAATTCATAACATTTCACAAATTCATATTTTCATTCACACATTTGATGAACTTTAAGCTTTCTGGTTTTCTTCAAACACATGCTGAGGGTTTCTGGTGTCTCTGCCTTTCTGTCTGGCTGTTGATGTATTTTATCTGCTATTAAACTTCTCCTTTTGTCCTTCTCCAACTTGTCTACATGCCACAGGCAACATTGAGTACAGCTGTCCCGCCACCAACGAGTGTGAGATCACCAAGAGAAGACGCAAGTCATGCCAGGCCTGCCGCTTTATGAAGTGTCTGACTGTGGGCATGCTGAGGGAGGGTAAGGGAAAAGGTCTCTTCTTACAATTTTTTGTTAACTTGTTTACGTCTGGCATTTTTAAATGTGTCTAGAAAAACTGAAGCCAAATTTAAGAAAGCAATAGGCGCACACATTTGGTTTTATTGCTGATTTTATCTCATCTGCAAAAAGTAAAAATTAAGCACCCCAATTCATTTTTTTACCCTAAAAATAATTGGTTCAATGTTTCATAGAAAGTTATACTTCAGCCATACACTTTGTGTAGCTGTCAACACATTTTTGACACAATCATTGCTGAATATTTGAAAACTCTTTTTGGTTAAATTGGTGGAGTTACATTAAATTCACCGGTTTTCCTTTAGGGTTTTTGATTTCCAGAAAGTGTGTTGGCCTGCTTTTCCATTCCCAGTCCACATTTTATGTAGGCCTAGGACTTGGCTAAATGTCAAAGTTAGAACATACAAATGCATCCAAGTTTCAATGTTCTAGTAGTTGAAAGTAAATACGGTGGTTGCCCTCCCCTTTTGTAATTGTTTCTGTTTATGCAACATACCAACAGCGCTAGTAGTAAATCAGACCCATAGCATGATGCTAACTCTCCTATACTTGACAGTTCAAGTATAGGAGATCCTAGATTTAAACGCCTCACCTTGACTCCTCCAAAGATACTTAAGCACAAATAGCCCAACCTTTGGCTCGTCTTGCCATAAAATATTTCTCTAGTAGACAGGAATGGTGTGCAGAAAGATTTTTAAACATTCTAACCATTTTCACCTAAGGGGTGACATCCTATGACTGGCATTTTGGGCATAGCTAGAATTTGCAGCAGGCAGTCTTCCCAAACATACTCTCAAACTGCTTTCAGAATAGATAAAGCAGGATTTAAAAGCAGCATTATGCTTCTTGAATGGCCCTGACCTCAATCCTATTGAAAATATATGGTCTATGAATAACACTGTGTCTGTGCCAGGAACCCAACCAACTTAAATGAACTTGACCAATGCTGCCAAAAAAGGGGATCAAATTTTCATGCCTAAATGCTGACTGTATAAATACTAGGAATACTGTAAACACTGAATTATTTAGCAATAAGATATATTTAGGTAAAAGTAAAAGCCTAATGAAATAAAGAGATCAGTGTGTGTCGTTATTATCAAACAATCCTACATGTAAAACACATAAAGCAGTTAGAAATCTCCTCTGGATTTGCTGTTTGTTTTACCAAATATTTTTATGTTGAGCAACTTTTTTGTTCACTTTTATGCCGTTGTGTTACCACACATTACCCAATGCAACATCAGGTAACATCTGTGCCTATGTTTAGAGGACATCTCAGCTCTTGAAGGATGACGATTTAGCTGTGTAAATGTGAACCTTTGAACAAAAACGCACAAGAAGCATGTATTTCTAATTTACATGAAGAAGACGAAGAGCTAAAACAACAACCATCACTTTCAGTAGCTGCCCAGAGACAGATAAGGCCAAAAAACAAAAGATTTTATCTGCTCCAACATCACTTTGATTAAATACACTCACTCTCTCATTTTTACATTCCCTTGTTGCCTTTTGCCTTTTTCGTTCTCTTCTGTATGCCCACCTTTGACCTTTCTACTCCCACTGCACTTCCAGCGATGAAAACAGGCAGAGAGGAGTGGGGAGGGATGACGAGGAAGGTATATAGAGAAAAACAGGGAGAGAGGGATGGTGAAGGTGGGAGAAGCCTTGGGGATGAGATGGAGGGACAGGGGGAGGGAGGGTAAGAGATTGATTTATAGGAGCAGAGGAGGGGGACCAAGGGAGGATGAGAGGCAGGGGGAGGATGGTTGAATGAGGCAGAAAGTGTGTGAGAGACGGCAAGAAAGGAGAGGAGAGAAGGGTCAAGGTTGTAATTGATGGGAGACCTGGCCCTCGCCCCCTTCCTTCCAGTGGTCAGGGAGCATGCCGACGCCGTGCCAGCCCTCCCTCCAGCCGCCCCACCCTCCGTCTCTCCCCATGTCCTTTACCACTCAGAATTATTTAACTTTTTCTGATCCTGTAAAATATGAATACCATGTCTTTATGTACATACATCTACAGAGTACCTGTGGTATTTTTTTTAATTGAAACAAAAAATACAATTACATTTTTTTCTTCTAATAACGATGAAATTGCAATAATTACAAGCAACTAAGTTTGCTCAGTCTGTCGTTTTTCTGCAGAGACACACACACACTTTTCTCTAACAAGCTGCTGTCGTAGCATTTGTTCTCCCAGTTGATCTGACATAGCACAACCTATGTCTCATCTCTAGAGTTTCATCTTGTGTATGTGGCTGTTAACAGACACACACACATAGTTGAATGTAATATTGGCAACTCCAACAGTCTACTAGTTAACACATTCAGTCTGCTTCCTTTCACTTGGCATAAAGACGACGCAGCTCTTCGCTATGGTGTTTGTAAAGTCACATTTTTTTATTTAAATTGTGAGATATTCAGGAATGAGAAGTCACTTTTGAATCCCTTTAAGTTTAATGGAAAAGTAAGGAATTAAAATTTACTTAATTGCAGATCATTTTAGTCTGTACATAAAAGCTGACAAATTTTACTTCATGAAGGGCTTCCTGGATTATTTCAATGTTTTGTTTTTGTTTTCTGGAAGCCTTTGATATTTTTATTTTAATGTTTACATACATGGGTAGTTTTAAAAATAAAGTAATAATGATTTAGATCACACAGCTGGGTTTTCATGGACAAATCCCTTTTTACCAATTGTGAACTGAATTCAACTTTAGGATAAAAGGAGAAATGCATGTAATTGAATTTAAATCAGTCCATATGAAATGTATTTGTTCATTTTAATTGTACATTTTTCTGTAAATGGACCTATATTGCAAAGTAATTTGGCGCGACATTTGTGGCCACACTTGAATGAACTCACCTTAATTGAGTCAACACTGTGTTTAGAGATTTTCATCACAACCAGAAAGCTTTGTCTAATTTTTTTTCTAAGTTCATCATTTAATAGTGGAAGACAACATTTCAAAGGGGATGTTGTTGAGTCACGGCTACCTTAAAACCAGTTTGAAATGAGTTACTCTAAAAGAAGGCTATTTGGTAATGAAATCTTGTTTTAGTTGGACCAAAGCTACAATAGCTTAGCACAGATTACTCTAAAACCTCAGAAAATTGTGTCAAATTGTGCTTCTATTACACAGGACCTACAGAAAAGAAAAGAAAAAAAACCAGAAACGAACTCCTAAATCTTACAAATTTAAAAAATAAAATAAAATGATGGATGACACGTTCCACTGGAAAAAGAGGAAATGCAACTGAGGGACATGTGTTTGTGTGTTTCTGTCGAGAGCAGGCAAACAAATAGCTGCCTTTTGTTACAACTGCCTCCCTGCTCTACACACATATATCATGCACATTCACATGAGGCTGCATATCTATACATCAACATGACAGACCACAGCCACCCCATTTGTTGTGCAGAGTGTGAATTTAATACAAGGGGTCCCACTCTTCATATGAATAAGTCTCATTTGGAGAATTGATATATCCATTTTCTCATTGGTAATTTTAATTCTTCTTAGACCTTTGCGAAATATCAATAGATTTAAAGTATAGCAGCGTTAAACATTTTTAACCATTAGCATATTTACCATTCAGCTATGGCCGTTACTTATTTTGTGACAATGACAATGTTCTTTTGGGAAAACCTTTGCTATTGATCCATGCTCAGCTATTACCTTAAACCTCTACAGATTCATCACTTCCCAGTTTGCTACCATTTATAAAAGGAGGTCAAAGTTCTAATATAATTCTATGTGAAAAATTTGAGACAGTTTCAAAAGGCTAAAAATTGCTTTTTTTTCTTAGTTGATAGTTTCATATGACAAATGAATGATGTTTGTAATCACTACAGTGTTAACATCTAAACGTCTATTGACATTAAATTAATCTGTAGGAAGCCCCTTTTGCATCCGAATGTAAGAAGTTGATCATATTATGACTAGTCGACATATATCTAATTTGAATATTTTCTGAAAACGTCCATTTTAATCGCTGCTAAATTTCACCAAGAATCCAGAATCATTTCATTTGATGCTTGGCTCCACATGTTGACATCATGAATTGTATTGTCATTACTTTTTAATAATACATGTATAGCACCTCCTATTTATGCTTAGAAGTCGCCTGTGTCATAAACTACATGTCACATCACTCTTATTTCACATGGCTAGAAATTGTATTATATTGAACAAAAAGTCCTCAGCAGGTAGGTGTGTGTGTGTGTGTGTGTGTGTGTGTGTGTGTGTGTGTGTGTGTGTGTGTGTGTGTGTGTGTGTGTGTGAACATTACTTAGTGTGTTTCATTCTTCTCTTCTTGGTGTTGACAGTGTTGCTGGAAAATTGCATAGATGATGATGGTAAGTGGCTAGATCAGTTAGCGTCAGTGCTAACTGTGGTTGTCAGGGGCTAGCTCACGGCAGAAAGGTGAAGATAAAGTGGTCAGGGTGGAGTGGGGGGGGACATGGAGGCATGTGTGTGTGTGTAGATGCTGCAGTTTACCCCTTAGGGCAAGATCTGCCTCAAATTAGCTTTGTCGCCCTGGGAGACAGAGAGGGTGAGATGAAGAGCAAGTGAGGCAGTAAGGAACAGTGTGTGTTTGTGTGTAGATGGGAACCTGAAGAACAAGAGGCCAGGGGGTCAGGAAACCAACTCAGAGCAGATATCTGTTTTTCCATGTTCTCTTAAACACACTACCTGGTCTATGAATGAGCTGACGCTGCATTTACACATCATCTACTGTGAGGAATAAGAGGAGAACAAAACAGTAATTGAACAAACTGGAAATCAGTCATTCAGGAACAAACCTTAGGAACTCACCCACAAATATGTAGCAGCAAATTTCCAGAGCAAGACAATTAAAAGACGTTCTTATTATGAGAACGACCCCTCTGGCAATGGCTGGCTGTCCATTTTTAATGGGGCCGTAATGATGCGTCAGCTGAAGACCAAAAGGTCATTGGGGTGGGGCTCAAATCTACTGAGAAATGGTAAGGGGGATGATAGAGCAGCTAGAGCACAGGTAAAAACTGTAGGAGCAAGATTAGATCCTAACTGCAAACATTGCACACATTACAGACATTACATGTTGAACATCAGCTGTGATTTGTAGAATTATTATCATTAGAAAGCCCAGATTAAACATGTAAATATGAAAGGAATTGACAGTCATGCAGCAAGGGAGCCAGCAGTATTCAACAGACACATATACCGTACATATTCTCAAACTGACAAATTTGCTCAGATTCAGCAGCAACTTTGAAGAGGAATCCTGAATGAGCAGGCAGAATGCGTTGAATCTAATGCCTGCATCTTTATAAAGTCATAAATGGCCAGCTGGATTGGGATGGTTGTGCTTCTAGAGGGACAAGTCCTCAGACTGCAGATATAAACCTTGGCGCCGTGCCGCACACACGCACGTATGCACACACAAATTAACACCTAGTGCCAGCTTTGGCCCTGCTCCCCATAGCCTCTGAGACCTAATGAGTGAGATCAGGTGGAAGGCCCCAGTCTGTGTGAGTGTGTGTGTGTGTGTGTGTGTGTGTGTGTGTGTGTGAGTCCAGCCTGTAGTGTGTGTGGATCTTCACTCGACTGAAAGCTCAGCTATCTGGATTGCTGGCATCCACCCTCGTTGCCTCTGCACACATGTAGACGATTGCTTGACTTGAATGGTTGAAGAAGAGCATGTCAACTAAATCAACTAGTCTGTGTTTAGTTTGTCTTTCTCACTTACTCTGGTACATACGTTTGTAATGATCCAGACAAAAATAGCATAGAGATGTGATAATAAACAAACAACAGGGGGACCTAAGAGGAGAATGACAAAAGGGATGAATGGGGGTGATGGTGAGATTGAAGGAGGCGAGAGCTGAGGAAAAACAAAAGACGGGAGAGCTAGACAACTGGTGGCGTCTGGAGTTCCCCCCATGGGAGCCTTGTATCTAAATCTGGCCCTGTAGTGTCTGTCCTGCATGACTGTGTGTGATTGTGCTACTGGCATCTGGTTGCATCCCTGCTAGAAAGAAGCGATAATGGAAGCAGAGTGACGAGAGATCGGCCTAAGTGGTCCGCTCTCTTTCACGAATGCTTTCTTTGCGAAGAGAGAAGAAAGGAGGAAATTTAGCAGGCAAAGCTGCAACCAGAAACACTCACATAATAATTAGACAGGCAAGTATAAAGGTGGGCTGCTTCTAAATGTCTTCTAGTCCAATCACGACTCTTTGTATTTTGCCTTGCCTTTTAATCAGTACTTTCTAACACATGTGATATTGTAGCTTAGGTTCATATGTGTGTGTGTGTGTGTGTGTGTGTGTGTGTGTGTGTGTGTGTGTGTGTGTGTGTGTGTGTGTGTGTGTGTGTGTGTNATGTGATTTTTTGTTTTTGTGTGTGTTTGTGTGTGTGTGTGTGTGTGTGTGTGTGTGTAGGTTTCAAATGTGGCAGCTATGAACAAATAGCAACAATGCATAAGCTACACTATGCAGACTCTCTGTCTGCACTGGTGAAAATTTACTTACCTCATGCCAAATAATTCTCGTTATTTCAACCTACTTCCTAATTGATTTAGCTAATAATTACTTGACAATTTGAGCATTCCCAGAGTATGAAAAAAGAACTACATTTTTTTTTATCATCAAACTATTCTGAGACAGTAGGGCCTTGTGGATTTTACAGCCTTCCTCCCAGTACACATGCTTTACATTAACCTGTGATGTATCCTAAATTATACACGTTTCACAAATTGCCATGACATTGTGTTTTTGATACTTCAACAGTTTATAAACTTAGTTCTATTAAGGTATTTTTAAGATGCTTTAAATGTGCAGTGGAATATTCAGATTGTGGTTTCATCGTGTTGTGTGCGCAAAGAAGACCACACTTATTCTGGTACTTCACTCGATCTCTCTCACACGCAGCTACAAATTCACACTCCAGTGACAGCCACCTGCCCACTGCCTTAGGCACGGCTGTTCAGATCTGTTCTGGTCTAAACAAACATCACTGCATGACACCACGCATTCGCCTCTCAACTTCGCTCATACCGCCTTTATTTTATCTCTGACATTGGACAAAGGTCTGACATCACCAGTGTATTCTAAACATTTTTGCCGCACATAAAATATGTGCGGTTTTCATTGTGCGTGTGTCTTTCTCTGGACTCAACATATATTTATTCATGCAATACATACTTATACGATTACTCATTATTAACCGTTACATTTTAAGTGTTATGCTCAGGTTTGTTTGTTTTATTTCATGCTGAAAAGGCTTACGCTTTGCAGCAAAAAGGACGAGTCCCGGCGATGTTAACGTTTCAGCAGATTTATGTCCTCAGACACAAGTAATACCAGTAACAGATACACACACTAGATTTAAATGGGACTCTTGTCTTGCCCACTGCACTCACCCATCAGTCCATAAAGCCACACAGGAAAAACTGTAATATTATTACATCCACACTGCAGCGTAACACACATATACACAACATCTAAGTCTAAAACTAGTTTAAGGTGACTTCAACACAGTTAATACACCGAAGGAATATGTGGTGCCTCATTTCTTTCTTTTCCTTCGTCTCCCACAATTTGCTTTTTTTTACCGTCTATCTACAGTTAACTCCTTTTGGCTGTGATCTGAAAAAATTCATTCATTTTACTTGTCTACCTACTCCCCCTCCCCTTTGCTCCTTCCCATGACTCTCTTATTTATCCCCCAATTCTCTCACCATTTTCATTGACCATCTGAAATCAATCTGTGTTCTGTTTTTCCTTCCATCCTCTTCTGTCTTTTCCTCTCCCCTCTGTCTTTCTCCTGCATGTGCATTCAGGTGTCAAAGGCATTTCGCTCGCAATCCTTCATCTGTTCACAAACACACACACACATGCACGCACACACACACATGCTGACACAGAGTGACGCCAGCACGGTGTAAAGAAAAAAAATCTATCCTGATGTGATCAGTGGAGATCGGGCTATTGACAGACAGCAATATTCCCATGATAGAAATCATTCACCTTCATCACTGTCGCAGTGTTTGTGAGCACACTTTGGTGGATGTGCATGCATAACTGAAAAAATGAAAAATAACTAAAGTAACACAATATTGGCAAGAGAGCGAAAAAGTTAGAAAGCATAACAGTGACAGAAAAAAACATCCCAACATATCTGTTTCCCTGTGTGTGAGAGAGAGAGCAAGTTAAGGGCTGCTGCTAGTTGGATGTATTTTCTTTTAGACATCACTGTGGTTTGTCTCCATGGACATGGCCATACAAAAATAATCACACCCCTTAGAATCTTCCTTGTTTGGTACATCATAGCAAAACTTTACATATTACAATGAGCTTGGTGTTCATTTATATTTAATCCACCTGAGTTAACACTCTGTAATCACCTGACAAGTATTCCTGCATAGATTTTTGACACATCGTGTCATACCAATGGTTATGGTGTGTTTAGGGTTATGCACAGCATTATTTATTTTGTCACACAGCTTTATGCATGTGCGGCAGATTGATCTCATGTAAGTAGAGCACATTCTTTTCTTTGTCTTCCACATAACTTGTGTCAAACCGCAAAGGGAGCCAATTACGAATACAAATTTTCAATCATTTTCTTCTTCAACTATTACTTCTCTAGTCAACTACACACAAGTTTACTCTATTTACCAACAAGGTGAATTGTGTAGGGAAGTTGTACTGGATTTCACTTGAGGGGTTTGAATACATACATGCCACACTTTTCAGAAATGTATGTTTTAACAAGAAAAAAATTAACAATGTATCTTTTACTTCACTTCATACCCATTGGGTTGGTCTGACGCATAAAGTTCCAAATGAAACACAGAAGATTCAGGTTGTAACATGAAAAGTTCATGTCTGCTGTATTCTTCAGATTCTTTTCTTCCCGCATATTTCATGTCATACAAGAGCTCTTTTTTATTTATTTTTAGTCATTACATTCTGTTTTGTGTTCAGCCTTTCTTCTCTTTCCCTCTTATGTTTCATTATTTCTAATTTCCACATCTACTCCCCCACGGCCCTCTTCTCTCTCGTCTTTTTTCCCCTCTCATCTCCTCCCTTCATCCCCTCCTCTCTCGCCCATTCTTTATGGTTTGAAGGCTCATTTGTTAAGAGGAGTTAACACACTCTCACTCTCCTACGAGCTTCCTCCTGTCTCTTTTTTTGTGAGCTTTGGAAATATAATTTTCAATTTTTAATTTGATTCATTTAGATTTGACCATTAATCAGTGCTGAGAGAGAGTTAATGTGGTGGAAAATAGATGAGGTAGTTAGAAGGGACACTTTATGAAGTGAATTCAGGGTCTTTTAGTTGCACGAGGAGGAGAGAGAATTGTAAGTTGGAATGTAAAAGAAAGCGTTCAAAAATCATGCGAGTATATTGTGCTGGAAGACTTAACTTTTTACTAGAGAGTTGAAGTGAAAAGCTCCTTATCTGGTTTATGACACCCACACTTTTACAGCCTAGGGCAAATGGAGAATCTTCTAGAAACCTTAAAAAATGAAATACCATAACAAAAATACCTTGATTAATGACAAATGATATGATATTAAACAAAGTACTTTGCAAAACATAAAACTGGATTATTTATTTAGGCATTGCTGATTGAAAATACATACATTTGTTTACCATGAGAGGAGCTAGTGCAAGTTTTCTATCTTAAGTTAATCATATATAGCAGGGCTGCTCATTACGTCGATCGCGATCGACCGGTCGATCGCGGAAGGTTTTGAGTTGATCTCGGCAGATGACAATCTGAACTCCACCCTGATGCTGAGACCAGCATTTCCTCTTCTGATGAGCTTATCAAAAATATTCACCAAGATCCTAAACGTCTTTAGCTTCATTAAAAAAGAATAAGTATAAAAAAATAATCAACAAAACGTGTTAAAATTAATAATTTCAGTAATTATCGTTTGAACAAGGTGTTGCGCAATTCAGTGCGTTTCGGTCCTATTAACAGAAAAATAGAAAAAAAAGGGACTCAACGATCATCTGACGAGCAGAGCAGGAGTTTAAATTAACTACTCAACCATCGCTGTGTTCATGAGAGGAGGAATAAATACCAAGCCTGGAAACCTGATATCGTAACGGACTGACTGTTGTGTTTTTAATGTATCTCTGCTCAGCTTGCGAGCGCAGCGGTTACCACGGCAACCGGTGTGTTTAAATGGCAAAGAGACAGAAAGTAAAAAGGTCGGAGTGATTTTGAGTTGATCGTCTGTTCGGCTTGTTGTTCCTTTGTTTACCTTTGCTGTGGCTCATCACACCTGATGTAGTTTCTGAACGTTCAATAAACGACAAACTTGGACTAATTACCTCGTTCGTTTGTGACTATACGTCACAACAAACATCAAATAGGAGAAATATATTTTATTAAGTTTAAACAAATTTTACCGCGATAATTATGTAAAATTAAATTAATTATATCCTGACTTCAGAAGATTTTCCTTTACCTTTTCTGGGCTCTTTGATTTCT
>CAEGAF010148635.1:0-34844 GCA_903067075.1 Micropoecilia bifurca
TGTGTGTGTGTGTGTGTGTGTGTGTGTGTGTGTGTGTGTGTGTGTGCGTGTGCCTGGATGTGTGCGTTTGTAGCTGCAGATATTTTTACACTTTAACTATCTTTGTTTTCATCACACACATAATTTCAACCCTTAACCGTTAAGTGCTATGTTTAGCCGTGTGTGTATGGGAGATTTAAACGGCCCCCTGCTTTCCTCGCTCTCAGGTTGTATCCACTCCTGTGTGTCTCTCATTCAGCTGCATATTTTTGGCCTGAACCAAAATGCCTGCATTATAATAATTACTCCAGGTTTTAGATCTCTGGCCTCGTGTCGGCAGGTATTTTAGGAAAAGACGCTCCAAAATCGGCAGCAGCCCGGCGTGTTATTTAAGCTCCACCAGGTGGTTCTGTTGTCTCTGATTGTTTTTGGACCTTCCCCGTCCCTCCAGCCGGGCAGTCCTCAGCAGAAGCCAAAGCGTCTGCGGGTTCTGGCCGACGTGTCGGGCAGCATGTACCGCTTCAACGGGGTGGACGGCCGCCTGGAGCGCTCCATGGAGGCCGTGTGCATGGTGATGGAGGCCCTGGAGAGCTACGAGCACAAGTTCAAGGTGACCACACTGATCAAGACGGAGTCTGAAATGTGAAACAGAAGGGTGTTGAGTTCCTCGATGATGAGTCTCCAAGTTTCTATGAATTAATCTCTGCAGTTTTTCATGACGTTTTAGAAGCGGTTACGTATTTTCATTTTGGGCTCATTTTGATATTTTATAGAAGTCTAGCAGTGGGAAATTTCTATCGACAATCTGTCACACCAGCTGTGTTTCCATTAATTGTAAAATTGCGCAAACTGAAATTACATAAATAAATGTCCTTAATAAAACACCAATTCCAAAAAGGCAGCTGCATTGAAACGCTTTTTTCACATCACACCAGTCATGTGATCAACAGCTGGATGTTACTGCTATCGAAGGCGACAGGAAGTCGATGGAAGATGATGGTTTGCTTTTGTCTTCTGTAAAATGGACGACTACGGTTTCCCCAAAACGCATCACATGTAGCCACTCCCAAGAAGGCGGGGCTTGTTGCTCCAACGCCTAAATCAGAAGCCAACGTCTCCTCTGATGTGCTGAGTTATGAATATTTTTCATAACTGCTTACATCCACCACTGCCATGACTTTTAATGACATATTACATCAACAAACTTATTCACATGTGATTTTAATTAATTTTTTTTATTTAATAGAAACACCAAAATTGTGAAGTTGTGTTTTCGCAACAAACAGGATCTGGTGAAGAAAAGTGTTAATAATAATAAGCCGTCTGAAGCACAGTAATGTGTCTGTGCTCATCCTGCTACCTCAGACTGTCTGCATCACTGCGTGAAGCGCTTACCTCTGTCCGGGTCAAGCGTGTGGTAGCCTAGAAAGTCGAGTCGCTGAAGAGAAGGAGACGACAGACAGGACAGATAGGAGACATGCAGAGATGTGTCTGTAAAAAGAGCAGCAGGGAGGCAGACATCCTGGCCCCTTAGTGGCACTCAACCCAACCTAAAACTGATCACACACACCTCCCAACCCCCCTTAGTGTGTTACATCAGACTGCAGTGTGACTGCTTTTTGCATAACACTCCTTGCATTTGATGGAGTGCAGTCACACCTACATGTCATGTCAACTCCAGTCTGAAGTGCCAGTAATGGTTTAGGGAAGCAGTGGTGCAGCATTAGCTGTGAGTGTCTGTCACTTTGCATTTTTAAATTCATGTCTGCTAACAAACCAGAAATGCAACAACACACTTCAATTTTCTTTGTTGAAATCCTCTGTAAAAGGTGCTTAATACCAAAAATGTATATCATCGGTTCTATAGGGAGCCAGGAGCTTTGACCGACGGGATCGCCGCTGGCTCCAGCAGGACTGGTGCATCTATGTCATACCTGGGCACTGAAATAGCTGCAAGCTCCTCCAAGTTGCATGCTGATCATCATTGACCTCATTTCCATTGACCATAACATTGTGCAAATTGGAATTACGAAAATAAATTAACTTAATGGAAACCTGTTAGTTTTGAAGAAAATTGAATATTTTAAAAGAATTTCAGAGGACACTTATTTTTTTTTGCATCACACGAGTCATGTGATCAACAACCGGATGTTACCGCTGGCGGAAACAACAAAGACGACGACAGGAAGTTGTAGGAGGATGATGTTTTTTAATGAATTATCGCACAAACTTATTCTCACACGATTCTGATTGTGTTTCTTATTTAATGAAAACACCACAATTGGAGAATTATAATTTTTCAACATTAGCGGAATGCTGATAAAGTTTTGCATACATTTGCAATGTAAACACAGCTTGTGAAAGGCGTGGTCTCTCTCGACGGCGTTGACATCCACTGGTCGGTTTCAGACCGACTCTTCCAAAATTACAAAGTCATGTTTCTGCAGCATCACACATGATTTACATGGACTATTTGAGAACATGTTGTGACGAGGTTTTCATGATATCATCCTTTTTAGAGAATTTCCTTACAGTCCCTGTTTTCTCCACTCAGTACGACGTAGTGGGCCACTCGGGCGACGGCTACGACATCGAACTGGTCCCAGTGGACAAAATGCCAAAGAACGACAAGCAGAGACTGAAAGTCCTCAAGGTACACACTCCAAATCACTTTGAAGAACTTGTCAATCTAGCAGCTGCTAAATGGGTCCATCTAAGGGATTTCTTCCTCTAAAGGAAGGTTAAGCATTGTGGTATGATCCGACATGTTTCATGTGTAAAACCAAGCTGCCATGCTGCACAGCACACGTCAGACTCAATGCTTAGAGGCCAAATCCGGTTCAGAATAGCACTTTATTTGACCCTCTACACCCCAGAGTAAATAAAACCTTTAAAATAAGACTTGTGTGGTAAAATATTGTCTTCCCAATCAAATCAGATCAGTTTTTATGTGCTTACTGCTAAATTACATCATACGGATGTAATTTAGTTTTTGGCTGATTTCCCACAAAAATTTGTATGTTTGTGTGAGACTGTCGGCGTAAGAAGACGGCAAAAAACAAATACATGATACTCTCTAAATTAAGTTTTTTGAGAACATTTGAGGAGAGTTCCAACCGATGTGTTGTGAGCCTTTCTAAAATGACTTTTATTGCTTTAGCCATGTCAGATCATACCTGTTAGATGTCAGCCGTGCAGACGGTTCCGCGGCTGGTAACCGTTTTCTGAGCGAACATGTCCTTCCCGGCGCAGACCATGCACGCCCACGCACAGTTCTGCATGAGCGGCGACTACACCCTGGAGGCCACCGAGGCCAGCATCAAGGAGCTGGCGCAGGAGGAGGCGGACGAGCACTTCGTGGTGGTGCTGAGCGACGCCAACCTGGAGCGCTACGGCATCCGGCCGGAGCGCTTCGCCCAGGTCCTGACCTCCGACCCGCAGGTCAACGCCTTCGCCATCTTCATCGGATCCCTCGGCGATCAGGCTGAAAGGTGAGGGTCGAGTGAAGCGCACCTTCACTCTCCAGTCTTAATGGGTTTTGGTTTGCCACGTGTCTGTAGTTGACTTCTCAGCAGGTGTTCAGGGCGGTTTGGGTTCTTTTTGTTCTTTGGTGGAGGTGAATGACATCAGTGTGGTTTCTATTCTCCTTCTGCCTGCCTGGGATTTTATGGAGCTTCAGTTTCCTCCCACAGTCCAGAAATATTAACGTCAGGTTAACCAACAGCTCTAGACTGACCGGAGGTGTGAATGTAAGAGCTGCTTCCTGTCTTCTGGGGCTGATAATAGTGTGTTTTTGGTATGACGTTATTTGAAAGGGTGTCATTAACATGACTTTATGAACATGAAGGAGTCTTCACTAATGTTTATGACTGTTATCCATTCAAATAATGACACTTTTAATGGACTTTTAATTGTAATTTTGCATTAACAGTGTCAATATTTACCGATTAAAGTAAAGTTGATCTTCTTAATGGACTTTGAAGTTGAATTTGGACTTTTTCATCACTATTAAGGAGTTATCGATTTAAAGCAAGCTCCTATATGTTGCTTAAAATGTACTTATAGGTTAGTTTTGTCTTATTTAAAAAAAAAATCCTTCAACCAGAAACTAAACAAAACTTACTTGGTAGGAGTTATTTTTTTCAGTGCTGATTGTTTCCTGGGTGGACGAATCTATTCCCATCGTTACTCATCGTGTTGTTTTGTTGCTAAGTTTCTGTGTTTGAGGGACACAGACTGTAATTCGCTAATGGAAATGTCTGTCACACACACACCCACACACACACACTCCAAACAAGCTTTGCTCTGTGTTCGTCTTCAGGAAAGAAAAAATAAAACAAATCTCCAAACACTTCTTGTCTTTGTCTCAGACTGCAGAAGACCCTTCCAGCGGGGAGATCCTTTGTCGCCATGGACACCAAGCAGATCCCCCAGATTCTGCAGCAGATCTTCACGTCCACCATGCTGTCCAGCGCCTGACTCCACTAACGGACTCAACAGAGACTTTTCACAGTGTGTCCTTCAGTCGTCTCTCTTACAGACGTCCAAACTGCTGCGCTGCTGTCGCCGTGGTTTCCTTCAGAATGAGTCTGACATGACACAAACACACTGGTGATGACATCATAAATCCCCATTCTCTTCCTCTGTCTGTGAGTCTGTGTCTGCGTGTGTGTGTGTGTGTGTTTGGGTGTGTGTGTTTGGTACAGCATCAACATGCAGCAACATCTTCCTTCCTGGCTGCTGGACTGTGTGACGCCTTCCACGCTCTCAGTCCTGCAAAGAATCTCAGATCTGCTTTCATTCTCCAAACACACACATACACACACACACACACACACTCTGGTCACTGTGGGGTAACTATTGCTAACAGGAAAAGTCTCCACAGACAAGAGGCACGTGCTCACTCTGTCCCTGCTTATCATGTTTAACATTCACGCATCACTGTCTGGAGTAGATGGGATCAATAAAGCAGCTGATCGATCGGCCGGTATTGATTCCTCTGTGACAGTGTGACGGGTTGAGGGGAAAGAGACACTCTGCCAACATGTTGGGATGTTTTACCAGTTCAGTAGTGTGTCTTAACTCTTAGAATGATAGCTCATGGTATTGCTGATGTAGTCACTTCCTTAATTGTACATGGTTAATTTAAGATTATCTAACATGTAAAAACAGTTTAATAAAGCCATGTGTTGCTGTTTATGATCATTGTGCAACTATGACTGAAAAGTGACAGAGAAACTTAAAGAGGCAGATAGTGTCATTTTATACCACAGTTAAATATCTATGTTAACTTCAGTTATAAAAGTTGTGGATTTGGGCCTCTGTCTCTTTAAGAAACTCATGCTCTTTCTGAAGCTCCGCCTGCTAAACCTTCCACAGTGTTTCTACCAGCGTTGCACTGAGAAGTAGCTCCTATACTGAGCTCAGCTGATGCTCCACCAGGTGTTTGCTAATTGCTGCTGGCTAGTCTGAAGGAGCTGAGTGGGAGTCGTGCTCTGTGAGGTGGAAGCTTTGAAACTGCAGCTCAGAGGAGGAGCCTCGTCCTCGAAGGCGGCGCTATGTCCAACAGGTGTTTTGCACGGCTGAATGGTTGCCACAAAGAATCAGGGATTTCTCAAACCTGCATGAAAGAATTGAGGCGACACTCCAGGCATGTTTATTATGAAGCAATAACATAACATATGATGTAAAGCTCAAAAACGTTGCATTATACTCCCCCTTTAACACCGCGGGCTGATAAAAATATTAAACGTAGCAGGTACAGTTCCTGCTGCAGTAGAACATCCTACAGGTGATATTTTGCTCTTGGTGAACTTCCAGCCAGTAGCCGTTGTACAGGAGAATTTGTTCCGTCCAATCCGACCAGAAGTGCTTCCCTCCTGGAAAAACAGAGGAGTTCTCAGATTCCCAGATACTCGGCCTCTTTCTCATTTCCTTCTGGTCACATTTTCCATGTGTTTTAATGATCCATTCACTTGCTCCCCCAGCCCACCCTCACTGTTACATAATCCCAGAAACGTCCCCTGTCAACAGCATTCTTAAGCCTTTCCCCTGTTTCAGAGCTAATCCAAGCCGCAGCTCTCCGTGTTGAGCTTCTTTGATTTCTACAAACTGGTATTCAAAGAAGATTTTCAAATCAACGTCTTTGATCATTTTGTTCCTTACACGTGTTCGTATGGTGTTGAACACACATGGTTTCTCCTTTTGGAGGAATAAATCCTCAACAGCTGGGTTTCCACTGGACATAAAATTGGAAATACAAAAAGAAATTTGCTTCATGGAAAAAAGTCAATTTAGACAAATAAAAAGTTAAGGTTTTAGGATGAGGAGATTTTTTTTCAGCTGTATCAAAATTGGTGTATTTCACAAAACACTTTTTTCTCGTCACACGAGTCGCATGACCAACAGCCGGATGTTACTACTGGAGGAAATAATCATGACAGCAGGAAGTGGCAGGAGGAGATGTTTTACAAAACACTTTTTTCACATCACAAGTCACATGTCTAAAACAAACCATGAAGAAGAAGACAGGATGTATTTGGAGAGTCCTGGTGCGTCGTGACTTTTAATGGCTTTTCGTGTGAGCAAGCTTATCCACGTGTGATTTTAATTGTGTTTCTTATTTGATGGAAACGGTGCAATTGCAAAATTCAGTTTTTCCAACATTAGCAGGAGTATTGACAAAGTTCTCATATTTGTAGTGGAAAGCTGTCGTTGGTTTCAGGGACTTTATCCATCCACTTCGGCTTCTGGCTCAGCTGAGCTCTGTGCTGCTGCTGCTGCTGCTGCCCTTCCTACTGTCCTCCTTTGTTGACACGTTGTTTATTAAACCTGTGTTTACAACCGGAACGCTCAACCTCAGACCTGCATTCACATGTTGCACATCTGCAGTGCCACCTATAAAACTCCCGGTGTGATTGCAGCTGAAGGTTAAGCCGTCTAGCCTGGCGGAGCATTAGTCAGAGCTCAGTGGGAGTTTTTTCTGGGTTCCCCCGACTTAAAAGTTGAAGTGCTTGGTGGTGAGTCAGCTTGTCGCTTTGTGCAGCTGTGCAGCAATCAGTGGAATCCAGCTGGTGACTCAAATATTTGTAGGGATTTTGTCCGGGCGTCATAATATTTGAGTCTGGCACTGTGACACAATAAAGAGGACAAACATCTGGACCAGATGTTTGTCTTTTACAGATGATCCATTCTCAGCGATGTCCTGAATCGCTGAGAATGGATTCAGCTGCTCCCTTGCTAACCTTTTTTTTATTATTATTTATAAGTTTAAATAATAATTTTGTGAATTTATGTTGGTTTTTTGCACCTGTATGCAGATTTTATTAAATATATATATTTTACAAATTTGTAACAATAGTGACAGTTTTAACAAAAAACATACATAAGACATGTTCAAGAAAAAGTTGCATACAACAACTTTTAATCGATTATTTTAAAAGCACATTAAAACACTTATTGAAACACCCTCCACTCATGCAGACTATACCACTAATTTTACTGACTTCACTTTGTATGGCTAATTTTGGTTTAAGTCTGTGTGAAGTAAATGTTTGCTGAGAAACTCTTACATGGTATGTTTCTGTTTTTGTTGTAGCCTTTAAACCAAGTTATGGCAATTGGGGGCTCGTCCAGGAGTTAAACTGGGGATCTCCCAGATACACCAAGAATGAAACATACCTCTAGAACAGAGTTTGTGAATTTCAAATGTGACTCAGTTTGACTTGTGTGAAGGACTGCTTTCCATCCTGATTTATTCCTATAGAGTCACAGGGGATCTTATACATCACATGTTTAATGCTAGTTTGTGTGGCAGAAAGTAATACTCACAAACAACACCTCCACAGAATGGCTCCTGACTCTGCTAGTTTTGCCTGTTGCAACTATGGCATGATCAGTGGCATTTCCTCGTCTGCTAGGGTTGGGTCCTTTAACCCTTCTAGGACGAACAAGTGGGCGACAACACAGCCAAATATGCAGTACTGTAATTCCGTGACACTTTGCGCCATTTGAAAAATTCCAACAGTTTCTGAAATCGAGGAGATTGCGCTTTCCTACATCAGGTAATTTCACTCCCGCTGTAGCAGGGAGTGAAATTAATATGAGGGGCAATCTTTTAATAGATGGTAAATTGCAAAAATAACTGTTAGATATCGAATGCTCCAGTTGTTATGGAGCAAAAATATCCAGGCCGAGATTTGGACTCAAAAGAGTGTTTGTTTCTTACACTCGCGGCTAAACGGGTATCAAATGATGAGACTGTTTTTTGTGTAGAGAAGAGAAATCTGGCCCCATTGCGGTATTTTGTTCATAGTCAGAGACAATGACACAGCTTCAGATGTTGCAGACAAGGTTTATTCCCTTTTATAAGTTCAATTCTGACTCATTTGTTATATTTACTCAGGATTCTTAAGTCACAAGAGACCTTTCAAGTGCAAAAAAGTATTTAAATGCTAAGCCGGTTTCAGCATTTCCTGTTGTGTCTGTTGAGGCAATTATCCACCATCATCAGCCAAAAAGTTTGTGGTTGAGAGAGACAGACAGTGGGAGGCGTTCCCAGAGCTCTGTGGCTAATTCATTAGACTGTAATAACGGTGGCACTCACTAATTATCCTGGGGCGAGCGTGTGAGTGTGAAGAAATTAATGCTCACAAACAACACCTCCACAGAATGGCTCTGAGCAACAATATAAGTTTCACTTCATAGACTTGAAAGAAATGGATAAAAGAACAAACAAAGCAAAAAGATAAAAGGTTGAGTTATTTGTTCTCAAGATACATTACATCTAGAGAGAGAAACCAGCTGCAACTTTCAGCCGCTAATTGAGTTGTACAAGGAGCCTTCTGGGCCAAGCTGTCGACAGATCCAAAGACAGATTGCTGGAGCACCTGACACGCAGAAATGTTGAGGGGTAGATGAGCGGGCAGCCTGGCGGACTCCTCATGTACTGATGAAAAACAAATAGCTCTAATGTCAGGGGGTGAGAGCAGGATTACGCTGCCGTGTTTAAGCAAGCCAGGGAAATAAAGCAGGTGAAGCTTAAATGCTAGGTGCCAAAGAAACAGTTTGGACAAGAAATGTAGCTTGCCGTGTCAGACTAAAATAATCTTGTTAAATAAAAATGTAAAGTGTAGTTTTTAGAGAAACTACACTTACAGAGAGATTGACACTGAAGAGATTGTCCACTGGAGCCACAGCAGATTCTGTACTAGCTTGCTGTACAGAATCTGATGAAAAAGCTAGTTTTTAGAGATGTTCTTGTACTTCTGTGCTAGCTAATTAGCTGTACTAGCTACACGACATTACTAGCTAGTTGTAGCTAGCTACTACAGCTAGCTAGTTCTGTTCTAGCCGGTGAAAAGAACTAGTCCACGCTCCAGTGGAGAACCGTTCTGAGTGTCAATGCTAAGCTAGCAAAAAATCAGTGGCTGTTAAATGTAACACTAGTCTTGTGGCAGATTGTTTTACTGCCGCTAGTTCCAGTGGCAGTAAAATAATCTGCCACTGGAACTAGTATGGTACTAGTTCCAGTGGCAGAATTACATATGTGTGTGTATATATATATATATATATATATATATATGTATAATGTTTTTATTATATATATATAAATAATATCTATATCACATAATATATATATCATATGATATATATCATATGATATATATATTTTATATATGATATATATTATATGATATATATCGTGTATATATAAGATATACATATTTATATGTGTGTGTGTGGTGTGTCTGTGTATTTATGTGTATATATGTATGCATATATCGACTAGATAGATAGATCTATATATAGATACACACACATCATTTTAAGTTTTACACCCCCAGAGGTAGCCTTGGCCCCCCAACTTTAAAAGTCTAGCTCCACCCCTGAGTAGACATAACACACATACACACCTGCACACACACACACACACACACACACACACACACACACACACACACACACACACACACACACACACACACATACATTAAAATGCATTATTTTATATTCTTCACCCCAATTTACATGGTTTTGAAAATCTGGGGAGAACCGGAGCACCCGGAGAAAACCCCACTAACACAGAACAGAGAACAAAGTCCTCTTTTCTATTAGATGCAGCGCTGACCACTGCATCACTGTGCTGTCCTTTTTTTTTTTTTCCCAAAATCCACCCATCCATTTTCTAACACCCTTGTCCCTTATTGGGGTCAGGAGGTGCTGGTGCCTCTCCAGCTAATGTTCTGGGCGAGAGGCAGGGTCACCATGGACAGGTCACCAGTCTGTCACAGGGCAACACAGAGACAGGCAGGACAAACAGCCATGCACTCACACCTAGAGATGAATTTGGAGAAGCCAATAAACTTGACAGTCATGTTTTTGGACTGTGGGAGGAAGCCGGAGAACCCGGAGAGAACCCACACATGCACAGGGAGAAGCAAACCCAGAACCGTCCTGCTACTAGGCAACAGCTCTACCAGCTGCACCACTGCAAATTTTGACACTTTTTGCTAATTGCATGTTTTGGAGATTTTCTTGCTTTTCTCACTACAAATGTTTCTCCAATCTGAACCGTTTGCAAGAAATTAATACTGCTTCTCTTGAGGACACTTTACATTGGTCAATTACCGCAATATACAGGATTTTTGAAATTTGGGAGAAACCGGAGCACCCGGAGAAAACCCACGGCCATATTTATTAATATTTAGGTTTAAAATGTGAGAAGCATTTGGAGGTTTTGGAAACGGTTCAGAACTTAAATGGACTTTTTGCTAATTTTGGACGTTCTCGTCCCTCTTTTCGTTTTTTGCTGTTTCTTTTGTGTCAAAGCTTGTTGCAGTGGTTTCCACACTGAAGATTCTTCTTCTGTGGCTGCCTCCACTGCTTCAGGATCTGAGGTCTCCATTTTGTCTGACAGAGATGCAGGGATGGTCTCTTTTTGCTCATTTGGCTCTAGACGCCTGGCCCCTTTTCTCCTTGGAGGTCTGGGCTCCTCTCTGTCTTTTAGCGCCGTTTTCATATTTTCCAGCTCTGCTCCAAGTTCATTGATGTTGTCAAGGTTCCTCTTCATGTCCTGCGCATGAGCTGCCTTCTCTTTCTCTAGCGCCTGCTCCAATAGTTCCGCTTTCTGTGTCAGAGCAGAAACGTCCCTCTCATACGTGGTCCTGAGTTCCTGGTATGAGACTCTAGCCTGGTCCAGTTCACTCTGTAGATCTTGCATTGCCTCAGTGGATTTCTGCTTCAGGAGCACAAAGTCTTGTGAAGCTCTCTTATTCAGACTGTTCTTTTCCAATCTCAGTGTGTTAATTAGATGGTGATTGTGCTTTGCTCTCTCCAAATTCAGTTCTTGTGCACAATTCACCTCATATTCACACTGTTCCGCTACCTGTCTGAGTTCAGAAACTTCTGCTTCGTGTCTCCTGGTTAGTTCCTGATATGACATCTCAGACATCTCCAGCTGACTCTGCAGTAGTCTCTCGGTTTCTTTCAGGCAGGCCATCTCTTTGGACAGTTTTTCAAGGAGCTCGTCCTTTTCGGCTCTCAGATTTTCAGAGATCTGTTGCTCCTGCCTGAGTCTCTCTTCATAAAGCAGCTGCATATCAAGCTGCAGGTTCTCCTCATATGCGGCTTCACATTTTCTTTGAAGCTCCTGGTACTGACTCTTCATTTGGTCCAGCTGCTGTTGAAGGGCATCGCTCTTCTCTTTTTCTGCCCGGGTTGCTTCTTCGCTGGCAATATGAGCAGCTTTCAGTTGCTCAAAGTCCTGCTGCAGCTGCATTTTCCGCTTGATCTTTATGCCATTCTGCACCTGGGAAGAGATGGCAACATGGCTGAGGAACTCAGAGTTGGAATCATCTTCTGCTGTCGGTTGTCGCCTGGTCATCTCCTTCAGTCTTTCCTGCCTTTTGAGCTCCGCTCTGGTATTGTCCAGCTCCCTCTGGACATAGGCCACCTTTTGGTTCTCTTCAATCCACAAGGCTCTCTCCATTTCAAGAAGAAAGCCAAGTCTCTGGATCTCTCTCTGGCAATCAATGGGATGTTGATGTCCGGCTCTTGCATCCCACGGCTGGTGTCTCATCCCACCGTCATAGTATTGTGGCCTTTGATAGGACATGTTTCGGTAAAACAATACTAGTTCAAATCAATATTGGAAAAACAAACTCACTGTTTGACTCTCAAAGCGCTTTGCGTACGTCAGTAATGTAGCAAGCAATGACAAGAATGTAGAAGTTTGCTGCATATATACAGTACTGATGACATCACAAGCATGAATCTAGTTGTGACATCACAGAGCTTTCCTTCATCTTTGGAATGATGATGTTAGTGTTTGAGATCTCTACCACATCACACACCTTTTCCATCCAGTAATTTATAACATAGTCTTCCTATTTCCCATATCCCTTCTAAATAAAGATGAAAATAATACATACACACAAACACACACATTTGCCCAAGTCATCCACAGAGCTGTAATTCCCAGCCAGATTCATCAGCCCTGTTCATCCCTGATCCCTTTAATAACAACCATTTTGAGGCTTTTCTTAAATTACCTCATGGTTGGACTTTGCTTCAACTCTTTGGTGAGTTTATTCCAAATCTTTCTCTCTCTTAATAAAACCATGAAATATAGAAAAAAACAAAAAAGATGTCAGAAAATGCACCACTTGGGCTGCTGTGGTTCCACAACCCATGTATTGAGGCCTTAGTCCTCATGCCGGTGGTCGCAGGTTTGATTCCCGGCCTGGTGACATTTGCAGTGTGTCTTCCCTCTTGAACAACTAAAGGCCATTAGAGCCAACAAAATCTTAAAAAATTAAAAATGCACCACTTTCATGTTGAGAATGGTTTGACAGGAGCACTTTTAGCTTTTCAAAGCTGTTTTTTGATAATTTTGTTTTTTTGGGAAATTAATAAACATTAAATTATTTGCAGATTTCTGAAGAAGTTTTAAAGTCCATGAAGTTTTGCGTTCTAAATTTATTGTTGGTATTTCCAACATTGTTGAGCTCTTTCTAATTTGTGACATTTACTGACAATTTTGTGCAGGAAACATAACATTCTGCAGGCAACTGTTTGGACAGCACAAAGGGGCTTTACGTCATTCATAATTCAGATATCTAAAACTGTAGTTTTGACTGATCTTAAATCATAATTACGGATATGTGTCTGTCAATGACAGATCCAGTGACATCATTTGAGATATCCTGAAAGGAGTTTATTCCAACTCCTTATTCCCCCTCAGTCACAGGGGATGTGAGAATCTATTTTCATCTTGTCCATTTTCATAACTGGATTCTGAACATTTTGAAGACTCAACAGGTTTTCATCCAGGATTATCCTGTGTTTTGCTCCATTTGTCTCTGCATGACTGTAACAGACTCTTCTTGGTCTGACGCTACATTCACCATGTTGGTTTTCCCACAATGACTGTGGTTGCAGCATAAAAAATTTTCACAACTGTCTAAACTGCAAAAACACTAAATCTTACCAAGTGGTTTGGTTTTAGTTTATATTGCAAATATATCAACAAATAGTTTTGTTTTGTTTCAACTGTACTAACTTTTAGCAAGTAACTTTCCAGCAAGTCAATACTTTCTTAATATTGATTTTAAAAATCATTTGTTCCACTGGCAGATTATTTTACTTTTAAGAAGACTTTTTTCCCATAAGTGAAATAATCTGCCAGTGGAATTATTACTTTTTTATCAACATTAAAGAATTATTCATTTAAAACAAGCTCCTGAATCTTGCTGAAAATGTACTTGTAAGTCGGTTTTATGTTATTTCAAGTGTACTAAGATATTTGCACTAGAAACTACTAGACCAAAATTACTTTGTAAGATTTAGTGTTTTTGCAGTGATGACTCTGCAGACACATGTCTTTTCAAGTCAACGGTTCCCTGATATCATATCCGTTTTAATAGAATGTTAACCTCATGGTTTTTTATCAGTTCCATTTTTAGACTAAAGGTCTAAAATTGGTCTTTTTTCATCCATCTGTCACACATGAGCAAAAACGGTGAAAGCTGCATTACTAAAGCTTCCTGTTCAGATGGACACGACCTCAGTCCAGTCCTGTGACCGGTCTGACATCATGCAGGATGTGGTCTTAACACATGCTGCTGCTGCTGCTGCTGTCAGCTCTTGGAGCAGACATAATCCTGTTGTCCCCGACGACTGATAAACAGTTTATCTTCTGAGCTTCAGATATGTGATTAACCCCCCAAAACAAAAAAAAAGTCTTTGTGAAACCCAACCTGGAAATGCAAACGAGCCTGTAGGAGCCGTCTGGTCCTGCCAGGTTTACTCCATCTCACTGTCACATTCCTCATTCTGACCAGGAAACACTAGAAATGGATTTGTTCCGCACTTTCTAACATCTACTTCCAGCATATTCTCTCTTACCAAACGCATCTGCAGACATGCACACACAGGTTTTCACACCAGTAGATTTATGAGGCGTGAAGGATGTCCCTTCCTCTCGGTGTCTGTTGGGATCCAAACGGACGGGACGTGCCAAACGAGTGGAAGACTCGGCTCAGGTTGTCTCTGTTCTCCGCCTCAGCCTTCTTTAGCTCAGTGAAACCAAATCTTATCTGAACATTGACTCTCCTCATCTACGCAGGAGGGCATGGACCAGACGTGTATCTTGGGGTGTTGAGTAGTTTTTCTGCGCTGCTTTTCTTTAACAGTAGCAGTATTAGCCCAAACCGCACTCAAGACTATCTACCCTCTGTTACACATTAACAGGAAGACATGAAGTCAGAAAAATATCCATTCCTTACAGCAGATTTAACGCTGCAGAATGCATAACTTTATTACCAGATTAGTCATGCTGCCATATAATTATGCTTTACAGTAAGTAAGACTGCTGCCCTGAAACCGTTCCACAGACGCCTTCAGTCAGCTGTAGTTGTCAAGTCAGACCACTGGATGGCGCTGTGATTTTAGCACGTCTTTGAATGTGTATGCACCTTTGACCCTTAGCTTTGACTTCGCAATGAACAGCATCCCGTCTCCCATTAATGTAACATATAGAAATATTCTTTATCAGAAATTAAACTGAGCAGGTTAAGTAGCATAGCAAAGCACAATGCTAGCCACCGTTGTTTTATTGTTTTGTTTTTTTGTTATCTGCCTGTGTTTGCATGTATAAACCCTTTAGATTCCATGTCCGTACTCAAATCTTTATTTTGTGTAAAGATATGAACTCCACCACCTCACCTTGCTACACTGCATTAATAATATGTTGCCGCCTCTTGGGTTCAACCTGGATAAAAGTCAGAATAACAGAAGAAAAAAAAACATAACTCAGGAATGTTGTTGGTTTACGCTTCTATAATCAGCCTCAGCTAAAAGGTGGAATTATAGCTGTTGGACATTCCTCTGTGGTATTTTGGATTCTTCTCTGCAAACCCAGCCCACTGCTGGCTTGGTCCCTGGTCACACACTGTGGGCACTTCACTTCTCACATGGACTTCAGGTGAAACCTGAGGTGTTGTCCCCCAGTCAGCTCACTGTCACATGAGGAGATGTTCCTGAGCCTGCTGACCAACAAACAAACAGTTTGTTCCCAAGGCCGTCGACTGGGACAAGACAGCGGGTTTTACTTTTAGTTATCGCTCATTTGAAGGTGGTTTGGAATCTGCAGGAGTAGAAATGCAGTTTTCCCTCTTGACTCTCTCTGGTCTGGCAAAGACCCGTTTCAGCTCAAACGTCTTCCTCTGCTGCTGCCACATTCCTGCATGTTTGATTCTGCTGGTTTAGAACTATTGGCATGAATTCACCACATTTTAGGGCCAAAGAAGATGGAGGGAAAGAAGGAGTAAATGTCTGCCAAAATACTTGAAAATGTTCGAGAAAAAAAACATTTCTGAGCTCCAAAAGTCAAAACTTTTCTAGAAAAACTAAAAATGTTTAAATTTATTTCAGAATTTTTTGAGAAAAAGAAGGACATTTCTGATCTTAAAAAGTTAAAAAGGTGCTTGAAAAAAACCTCAAAAATCTCGGGACTAATCTCAGAAATGTTACTGAAAAAACAGACATTTCTGAGTTTCAAAAGTTGACAAATTTTGACTTTTGAAACTCAGAAACTTTTTTCCCCCATAAGATTAATCTAGAAAATGTTCAACTTTTGAAACTCAGAGACTTTCAAGTCTATTTTTTATAGAACATTTCTATAAAAATGTTCTTTTTTCTAGAAAATGTACTCTTCAGTTCCCCGTCTCATGTCTTCATTACCAGTTCGGTTCATCCTGCTGCTGCCAGCCACACAGTCACCGGTCCTGCAGGCCTGGTTCTCCCCCTTCACCATATGGAGCACAAACAAGGGTGGAGCTGTTGACCTCAGAACCGGAGCGTCCTGCAGACAGAGTGTGAGGCTGCTGTTATTCTCCAACTACAGCCTGAGGAGAGAGGCCGTAACGATATAATGATGATGAGCGGGGCCAAACGGTGACGGCAGAGATGTGTGTGAAGCCACGAAACGCTAAATCATCTCAGAAAAACTGTGCGCATCACCCCATCGCCGCTCCCCTTGCTCAGTCACGCATTCCTCACACGACTCTGCTTCTGGAAGACGGTGACAGATTTCACACGCCTTGGTTCGGTTCCTCCACTGAGGACGGGAAGTGGAATCATAAGAAATCGAACGTGGACAAGCGGTGTTCAAAAATTGTCAAAAATCTTAAAAATAATAAAATAAATCCAATGCAATGAAATCAAATGACAACACGGATTTATTGAGCAGGAACTGAACTCAAATAAAATTGACCTTCAGACAAAAGCTGCTGCAGTATGTAACTTTTATTAAAAACAAAATTCTACATTTTTGTTGAAACTATGTTAACAGTGTTGTAAAATGTTAGCTCCTCCTTCTTCTCCCAGTGTCTTCTAGAAACAACCAATCAGAGCCAGGAGGCGGGACCCTCTGCTATGCTACGTCTTCTTCCCGAGCCTGTCATGAATGCTAGGCTGTGGCTGTGCTAACTAGGCTAGTTAGCACAGCCACCGATGATAACAGTTTTCCTGTAACGGTAACTTGTTTCTCTGCCATTAGCATGATTTAGCAGCGAGTACATGAGTTGATTGACAGCGCTAAGACTCTCCCCCTGGATCTGATTGGTTGTTTTTGTCGGGAGCGGCGCAAGTTCAAGATCAATCTTCTCAGAGATTATCTGTCTCATGTTGTACTGTCACAACCTGGTGACAATTTTCACAAATATGTAACAAAAAAATCATCTCTTTATAAAAATTACATACTGTAGCTTTAAATGGGGTGGGGTAACCTAAACTGGACCTAAAAAAGGACCACAGAAAAATACAAAATTAGCATTTTTAACATTTAAAACCAATAAAGCAAAACTATCTTGGACTTTATGAAAATAAAAGTGAATATTAAAGTAACTAAATAAAAAAATAAGGTCAAATTGAACAAATAGTAATGAAAATTGTGAAAACTATCAATCCTAACACTTAGTGATAGTAGGAGCATCCGCCACAGGAGGAGAAGCCAGAGTTGCTTGGGAATAACAAGGAAAGAGATTTTCTCTCCTGCTCTGTCGCCTCTCAGACTCCCTCCCTCAATATCGTCACTCAGGCTGCCGTGGATTTCTTTTAATCCTCAACAGGAGGGTTATTTTGCTGCCTAATGGCAGACAAAGTAAAAACAGCGGAAGGTGTTTCCTGTTTCTCTGAATAAATATGGGCGACTCGCGAGTCTTCAAAGCTTGAGATGACTAATAGGGCATAACTAGAGTAAAGCCACTGTTAGATTTACTTATTCTTGTACGCCTGAGCCTCAATAAGCCTAATTACACCGACGTTCAGGAAATGCCGCTCCAAGTGAGCCGCGTTTCCTTTACTGCTCGCTGCTTCTTGCAAAGCTTCAGATTTTAGACTTTGTTGCCCTGGGTTGACCACATGGTGGGTTTAATGCTGCCTATTGACTTTAAAATCTGGCCTTGTGTTAAAGTAGGGGTGCAAGTTGAATTTTGGATTTTCTTTAAAGGGACAGTGTTATATATTTTCTAGCCACACAGCGCCATTTTATAGCACAGTCAAATTACTGTGTTTCCTTCAGTTGTTGTATATTTCAAATATGAAGTGAAAGGAATTTTACTTTGTAATTTAATGTCTTGAAATTAGGCCTCTGTCTCTTTAAAAACTCCTGCTCCTTCTGAGGCTCCAATCGTCACAACATGGCTCCTCTATTAACCCTTTAACAACATTTTTACCAGCGTTGCACTGAGAAGTAGCTCCTATAATGAGCTCAGCAGATGTTCCACCAGATGTTTGCTAATTGCTGCTGGTTAGTCTGAAGGAGCTGAATGGGGAAGTTGGAGAAAGAGGTGGAAGTTTGGAAACTGCACCTTCGAGGAGGAGCTGTGTCCTTGAAGGCGGGGCTAGATCCACCCAGGCGTTTTGAACAGCTGAATGGTTGTCATGGAGATTAAAGGATTTCTCAAACACACCTTAAATAATCAAAGCAACACTCCAGGTGTGTTTTTGATGTGGGAATAACATTATGACATGATAAGCATAATACTGCTCCTTTAAACTTGCAGCCTTATTCTAAATTTCTGCAAAAGTACAATTTTATTTTTATTGTAAATCACAACCGGCCTGTTCTTTAATTGCTTTCTCTCTCTCTTTTGTTGTCATTTTTAAAAGTAGGATGTTTTTGTGTTAAGGTGATTAAAGAGGTACAAACTGTGTGTACATGATTTTGGAACAAACTGTTCATCTTTCTGAATAGTTAAAATGATGGCTGTGTTCCAAACCCTTGGTAATTGAAGTGAGACGTCTCTCAGTTCTCCCTGCTCCTGCTCCTGCGTGACCCGCTGTTGGAACACCTGCTCTCCATTTCATCATCCTCTCCTGCCAATATATCAACTCCTCCACTAATCTTCCCCAAATCATCCTGTCAGTCCTAATTAAACGAGCTCAGACCTGTCGGCTTGACGACGCAGCAGAACGTAGTTGGCTGCTTTCGGAGTTAAAGAGGCTCTACAAGCTTCAGCTGGAGGTGAATAAATCTGATTACTTTCTCTTTTTATGCCCTCAGGACCCAAGTTTCTCTGTGAAAACCTGGGGGACATGTAAATGCTTCATTTACGGGGCGGGGAGGGAGGAGAGCAGAAAGACTTGAAGAGCTGATTGAACTGAGATATAAGGAGGTGAAGTCAGGCTAAGAAAAGTCAAGTGAGGCAAGCAGTGAAAGGCGAGAAGCAGTGATAGACTGAAGATAGCAGAAAGACAACAAACGGGCCTGTTTACAGTAGCAGTGAAGAGGAGGGTGGAACCGAGGAGGGTCCCGTGTAAACCGGGTGGGAGGTCAGATAGGGCCCAAGAGGAGGAGGAGGGTCAGAAAGCATCTGCTGCAACTTAATTATTAATGTTGCATTCTGTCTGGAGTGATCATTTACTTCAGTGCACGATTCAAAAAATAACCTTTTAATTTCACGTTTTACATCTTTTCTGACAAAAATCCATATGCTGTGCTGCAGCTTTATGATTGCATCACTTGGCTTTATTAGAAAATATGTGTCTCGAAGGCCAAAAATGCTGATGTTCATGTTTATCATGGGTGAATATTAGTCCAGTCAGTAGCTGTGTTTCCATTTCAAATGTCAATATTTGTTAATATTCTGCTATGAAAAATAACCACAATTTTGCTTTTGCGCTGTTCTCATTAAACAAGAAACGTGTGAAGACGTTTGTTCATTAAAAGCCATGCTTCATCCTGCAGCCACTTCCTGTTGTCTTCTTTGTGGTTTTCGCCAGTGGCAACACCTGGTTGTTGACCATGGAAAGTGTTTCCGTTGCAGTTTTAGGAAATAAACCAATTTCAATACGGCCAAAAAATAAAAATCCTCATCCTAGTGCCAAATCTTTGTATCGAAAACAAGTTGTTTTTTTGTTTTTTTGTCGTGTTTCCTTTAAGCTTTGTTTTGCGAAATCATGCAATTGCATTAGAAATGCAGCCAATGATGAGAATGTGAGGTTTAAGAGTCATTTATGTGGAAGTTCTTTGTCTGGTGAAGAGAGTCTTAAATGACTGTATGTTAATATGTCAAGTGCAGGAAATCATAAGATCTTTTATCGTCTGCTCTTTCCTGAAGAAACTTTGCAAAATTGCATGTCAATTGACATGACTAGTTCTTCTTATTTTTTTTCTCCTGTTTTACTTTTTATTGTCTGTTTGAAATAAATAAATAAATAAATAAATAAATAGATTTATGACAAAGGATAAAGAAAAGTCAACCTCACCAGAGCACAGCCTGGAGTAGAAGAGGTTCCGGGTTATTTATGGTGAAGACATTAAATCACAACCACCACAGGGAATGGAAAACACTAACAATGTATTTTTACCCTTGCAGATTTTTAAGGATTTCTTCTTCCTCTTCTTACTGCAAACTTTAGGAATGGATACTTTCTCCTGACACACACTGACGCTGCTCAGACTGGAAAGCCTTAGCGACTGCAGCTGGGCAGAGATGAGTCATTTGTTTCACACTTCCTTATCTGTGTTTAAAGTTTTTCTGTTTTCTCCAGCGGCTTGAGGTTTTACTGACATCTTGATTGTTGCTGCTTTTGCTCATTATCTGACTGGCAGCTTTATCTCCTATATGTTGGGCATCGCAAACACTACTGGTTGGCATGTAGCGATTTTAGACAATAAAAAGTAAAAATGAAATAAAAATATTTACATATATGCATATTTGGTCATGAGTCAAAGGCCAAAGAGAAGAAACTCTGATGGTCAGTTTCTCTAGATGTCATAAGGGTCATATGAAAAGTATGGTGTAATATTATTACACATAATGGTTGTAAAAAACTTTATTACACTTATAATTCAAAGCAAAAATAAGAGTGCATGATTAAAAACAGTCAACCTAATGGACAAACGTATTATATTTTTATAAATTGTCACTATTTTATTCATTGTCAAATCCTTTTTTTTATAGCATTTTGGAGGCTAATCATTTAAAAATGACCAGCTTGTTCAATGATTACCCTCAACACACCTGGAAGAGTCTTCATGTATTAGAGGACCATTAAAATCCGATTGAGAGCCCTTTCTGTCTGCTACAGTAGATTTAATGATGAGATGGAAGAAAACGGAAATGGGAGTTTTGGTAGGAACCTTTACTGTAGGTTCAGATGCAGAAAGACAAATGGACAAATGGAAGGAAATGGACAGAGGACCAGAGGAAAGAGCGTTAGCATGCTAGCTTAGAACCATCTGGGATCGGCCTGGCGGTTCTGTTTTGGCCTTTTTAGAAAGACAGCAGGGGTTTGGGCGATATGGACTTTAGGTTTTATCACAAAATCTTCTCAAGTATTTTGGTATGATTTTGTTTTTGCAGCGTTGCCCCACAAACACACATACTGCTCTAAAAACACTCCTAATAAACTGCTTTTCAACACCAAACGCTTCAAAAGCTGAACACAGTAACTGCATTTAATGTTTTTAAATTGATTTATATTTAGTGAAACACATTTTTAATTGTAATTTATCGTGCTAATGATAAATCAAAATTCTTATGACAAAAAATGTATTACGATAAATGACCAACCCCAACTGACAATACTTATTTCTCCCACTTTGATAAAAATGATGACTTCTGCATTAATGTATAAATAATTCCTGCTGATGAGTGCAGTGGTTTCTGCAGGCGTCGTCACATCCGTCATGTGTGCAACAGTCCACTGACTCACCAGCTGGAAATATTGGCTCACATCACTTTATGCTAACAAACAACAGATTGGCTCAGTCTGTCTGCAAACTGATTCCACTCAGGCGTCCACTGGGATTCTTCATCATCATCATCATCATCATCATCATCATCATCGTCATCATCATCATCATCATCATCAGAATTACAGTAGCTCTTTCTTGCAAAACTATTCACACCCACTGAATATTTTCCTCATTCTGTCATGTTAAAACTTTATTAGCTCGGTTGTACAAATGATGTAGTTCATGGTTGTAAAGTGGAAGAAAAATTACACATGGTTTTTGTACAGTTTAATTAAAGTTTCAGGGTCATGAGTTTAAAACACACTGTATACTTTTTGTCTTATTATTTATGCCCCATTTTATCTTCTTTTTTTTGTTTACAAAGCAAACATGGAAAACGTCTTTGTGACAGGCATGGAATAATGGCATTTAGGATCATGGTAGATTGAAGGGGGAAAAAAGCAGGAATACATTTCTGCCAAAAAAACCAAAGACATTTTAAAGTTTCAAAAGTGGAAAAATGTTGCCTCTTGAAAGTGAAAATTAAAAATAAAAAATTGTTGAAAATTGACAAGTTTTTTCCCCAGCCAATTTCCAACTTCTCACTCATATGTTTCATTTTCTACATTTCTAAGATTTCTCTCAAATTTTCCTTTTCAATTCTTTACCTTTGAAACTCAGAAATGTCCTTTTTCTGCTGAATCTCTGAGATCACTCTTGAAATTTCTGAGATTTTCTTGCAGAAATTTGATTTTTGAAATTCAGAAATTTCCTTTTCCACAAATTTTCTGAGATTAACCTCAAAATTTCAGTTTTTGTAGTTAATTTTTGACATTTTGCCAAAAGATTTCAAAGCTTTTGGTGGAAATTTACTCTTTTTTTTTGTCTACATTGTTGTACACTGCTGTTGAAATTTTCTCTGCACAAAACCCCGTGAAGGGAAGTGCTGGCTGGACCAGGAGAAGCTGCCGCAGACAGCTGGGAACTCTGGCTGGGAATCCGATGACCTCAAGTGTCCCCAGTGAAATCACCGCATGTCCTCCGCCAGCTTCATCCCGTTTTATGAACCGTCATTACTGCCGCTCTCCTCATGCAAACAGCGAGGCAGCGCATGAAAAAGAACACAGTTCATCCTGAGAACTTGGAAATATTCCGTATTAATTGAGAAACATTTAAGATCCAAAGACAATAAGTTTTAGTCACAAATTGCAAAAACCTCACAGCTGTCTGACTAAAATCAATTTACAATACAAGCTGAAAACAGTTCTCTTCTTTTTTTTTAAAGCATTTTCTATGTTCAGCCACTGTGGGGAAGAGTCACTTCTGTGTGTGAAGAGTCCACTACTGTGTGTGTGATGAGACACACACTGTCCAAACACACACTTTTTACTTCGGCTCTGTGATGAGGCATCAACACTGTGAGATCCAGTCGAGCTGCCGTGTGGGAATGAAGTAATTCAGCTGACAAGTTCAGACTTATCTGCATTCAACACAAATGTCAGGTCGGAACCAAAGAATGTAACTTCACTGACGCGCCACAAGTTCTGAGTGTCGACCAATAAGATATCGTGAATATAGACCATGTCCGGCTTTCCTTCAGGGTTTCTTGTGTTAGAATATAAAGGAAGTTGTATAAGCGGCTAACGGACGAATTGGTGAAGTTTCATCCACTGAGTCAGAGATATAAATAGATCAGCTCTTACGTGACATTCAGACTTAATTCTGTTGTCACAACACCATGCGTTTTGTGTTTTTCCCACATTGGAAATGTTGATATTTTTCACTTCCATTTTTAGTCTCTAAGTTACCAAATAGGCCAAAAAGGATGAAGTGGAGAAAATCTAGTGCTATGGAAAGTATTTACCCCCCTGACAGATTTTTTCCCCGCTTTCGCTGTTTGACACCCGTAAATGTGTTTCATCACCAAACTAATGCTGGTCAGTGGTAAACTGCAGAAATACAAGATGCAGTTTTGAAATCATGATTTCCGTGTAGCACTTCTGAGATTTTTGTTAATGAAAAGTCCTTTAAATTAAATTTATTATTATTATTATTATGAAGACAAACTTAATAAAAGTTCACCTTAGTGCTCAGTGCAAACGAGGCGTTAGAGACACATTGTCCAACAACTGATATTGTCTAAAGACGAAGCACATTCCTAATAAATATTGGCGTCACGCGTGTAATTTTTGTATCAGTTCTTAGAAGTTTACCAAACATTCATCGATAATGATTCCTTCCGTGTTTAAGTCTTAGTTTCACATGCTGGTACAATGAGAGGTTCCTTCCAACTCCACCTCAGGAAACACTTCGCGTCATCGTCCTCCTTCCGCTTCCTGCCGTCATCTTCGTCGTTTCCACCAGTAACGTCTGCTTGTTGGTCACGTGAGACGTGGGAATAAAAGTTTCTGTTGCAGTTTTGCGAAATGTACAAAACTTTGACATGACTGAAAAACCACACAATCCTAGGGCAAAATATTTTTATTTAAAAAAAAAAAAGAATGGGAGTTTTTTTTTTTTAAATTGCCGTGTTTCCATTATTAAACAAATTATCTTTGTAATTCCAATTTGCGCAAATTTATTATCAATAGAAACGCAGTCAATGTTACAGTGACCACCTGTAACTGACCACCAATAATACGTAATGTCAGCCTGAAGAGTCTTTATGTTTTGTTTTTTTTCTTTTATCTTCTTGTATGTTGTTTTTAACTTTTTTTGTACAAACACTTTGAATTCTCTGGCTGAAAGGTCCTATATACATAAAGCTGCCTCGCCTTCATTAACCTACCCTGTTACTACTCGGAACTACTTCCGTATACTTCAAAATAAGAGCCTCAAACAACAACAGGTGTCAAGCTTAAGGAACTCTATGTGAAAGATTGCACTTCAAATATTGCAGCAATCTCTTTCCATTAGATCTTGTTGACCACTGTAGCACTAGACCCAATGACTGCCTTCTGCCCCTCTACATTAAATTACATTATACACTACATTACCAGGAATGTGGGGAATATGTTCATTTTATTCACAGCCATCTTTCTATGTTCACTTAGAGGTCTTAGTCTTTTCAAATGTGAAATAAAAGGCAGACTAAAATACAACCCTGGAAGTTCAAGGTAGCAGTACCCCACAGAGCAAGAAGTCTGAACCCAGTCATTAATGTTCCCTGCCCTCAGTCGGCATCTGGACTCCAGCGATGAGGAGAACCTGACATCTGGATAGGGTTGCTTCTGTGTTTTTGTGATGTGGATGAACATCTGTGCGTCCCGGCCCAGCCTATTCATAGAGAAAGACCACAGCAGTCATCAGGGGGCCTCACATCAGAGTGCATCTCAATGCAAAGGCTTCATTTGGTAAGAAGGTTTTCTTTATGGCCAGGTCTAGAATCTTGTCTTTCCAGAGTTCCCAGGTTTCACTTTATGGGACATGCAGTGGCCAGGAATTCCTTCTTATCATTCTTGCATCGTTTGTGTTCTCTTCACCTCTTCCTTGGAGTCCGTTGCTGAGAGCGCCATCTCTTCCATCATCATCTATTGGGGCAGCAGCATCTGAACCAGTGACCTAAAAAGGCTCAACAACCTGATAAAGAAGACTGGCTCTGTTCTGCAGACGACTGTGGGATTCTGGAGACGACGATGCAAAGACGGATTTCACATAAAATCAAGAAAACGATGACCAACCCTGATGATGTCTTGAGACAAAAGGCTTGACTTGGACCACTACATGAGGTCCTTCCTGCCCAGAGCCATCACCATCTACAGTAACTCCTTTAAAGAAAGTGAATTAATATGAGCTACAACAACATTTGAGTCCAGTGTGTGTGCTGGTTGTACTCTGGAAGGTCCAATGCTTGCACAGAACCCATGAAGCAAGAAAAGATGCCTGCTGCTGCCAGGCAGGAGGAAGTTTGTTTCAACAGGAAGGGCTTTATCACTGGTCCTCAGCAGTGGGACAGGGGGGATCATCTGTTGTGTCAACACACTGTCACCTCATCTATCCTCTGAACACCAGACTCGGAGCGCAGAGCAGCGCAGAGAGCTGGACTCCAAGTACCCAGCTTCCCTCTGCCAACTGTGCTGAGGAAGCAGCTGGTGTCTCTGTGCCAGCTTCCTGTTGTCAGATGGATCCACACTGGTATGGATGGGCAAAATCTGCAGACCGGGATTAGTAGCCACAACTTTGGGGAACCAGTTACTCGTGAATGCAGATGAACGACGCAAGTTCTTTTCATTTTACAAGCAACACTAATTGCCTTTCCATTACAAATGTGCCCATAATGTTGTGGATGTTGGGCCAATGTTGAAAAAGCCACAATTGCCGTTTTTCCATTACACAACAAATGCAGTTAAAATCACACATGAATATGTTCACGCGATAAGCCGTTACAGAAATCTACCACGCCATCATCCATGGAGCCTGTTTGTCATTTTCCTTTCTACTTCACAGTTATGATCTGTTTTTTGTTGGACAGTCACATCAGATCCAGATAAAATATGTTGACATTTGTAGTTTGTTTTTTTTAAATGACAGCATAAAATCCAGGGATAGTCTGCACCTGCTGCACTGTCTCTATGAAATCGTATCGAGCCTCATCCCCTCCCAATGGTGACATTTGACCTCCGGTGGTCAACAGACAGAGGGGTGCCTGTGACATCAGAAGACTTCAGCCTCAGCTGCTGCTGAGTGGGGTCACACCCTCCCGTTTCCCTCCACCTCTGGAAATAGACCCTGTTGCTAAAGACGTTACATAAGTGCTGCTTTGTTGAGTGGATGATTAATGAGCTCAGAAGCTCCGAGATTTGTTTAATCTATTTCAGTGTGTCTGTTCCTGCTTGCATGAGACGTATTCTAGGAAGGAAGTGGATGTTCCAACACTTTGCTGATGGTTATTTTTCCATCCGTCTCTCAGGCGGACGGCAGCACGGATCTGTAGATAAGGAAACCAAAATGTAGATAAATAAACACAATGCTGTTTGATTTGCCTGCATGGAAGACATGAAGGTCAGCTGGTTGAGTTTAAAATAAAATCCCAAAAATCATCAGTGACATAAAATTGTGCAAATTGGAGTTACAAAAATCAATTCAGTTAATGGAAACAGGTCGGTTTTGGCAAAAAAACTAAAACTAATTTTCATAAGTTTTTGTGGTACAATGAGGTGAGTTTTTGTGGCCATAACCAAATTAGTGTTTAGTTTATCAGTGCTCACAGAAAGTTGTTCACTTTTATACAAGCTCACTGCAAAACTATAATATATATATATATGTTTATGGGTCAGAGAGATATTACTGCTAACGTCACAGTGCCACAGAACCTTTAGAACCAAAACGTCCCTTTAAGATGAGTGACATCATCTGGAATTTTCATCAAGAAAAAAACTCCAAGATAATTAAGGGCACAATATTAAACTCAGCATGACTGTTTGTCATATAAAAGCTGCCATGGCAACAGTGTATATAAAGAACTGGTATTAAAAGCACTTTAAAGTGACTCATTTTTAGAAATTTCAAAAGTGAGATTAGATGTTTTCCTCATTGTTTATTTCCTTCCTGATAAAAGAAACTTATTTCATCAGACTTTTTGACAGAGCAGACCAATGGCATGAATGCAAAATAAATACAAGAGTCTTGTGTTGCTATGTTAAGAATATTTTATAGTTGAATATTTTTTCTCTGGCAGGTGTTAGCTGTATTAGATACAGACACTGCTCTCCAGTTTTCCCTCCAGTCGGTGTGAGTCTCATCTTGATCCGTCTGGGTTAGCACAAATAGAATCTGAAACATTATATACATACGATACAAAAATAGATTTCACAAAAAGGATCATAAATCGACAGCAGGAAGCTTTATAAAATTACAAATATGTTTCTGTTACAAAAAGCTGTTTTTGTTTAAATAACTCTTCCAGCTCAAGTTTTGGATGAGAGAGTGGAGCCTGGAGTGTCCGTCAGGATGATGTTAGCGATCCAAACTTGTTTTAGTTCCAGTTCTACAGAAAGCAGGTTGAGAACGTCCCTGCAAGCACTTAGAGTCCAGAAAGTGTGTGTGGACCGGCTGCAGCATGGTTCATGGTTCTGCTGCTGTTCTCTGCAGCTGCATCCTGCTGGGCAGCTGACCAGGCGCGTTTCAACTGCTCAACAAGGGTCCAGAAATCCACTCCCTCCCTCCGTCATGGCTACGCTCCATGGTGACAGAGAGCTCCTGGGTCACATGCCTGGGGACAGACAGACGGACAGACAGACACGATCAGGGATCTGACTCTGTCGCCGGATCTATTCTCAGAGCGGCAGACGCTTGATTTAACAGGCTGGACGTCGTAAAGCCGTCGTTCTCTGGAGGCTGACTGCCGAGGTTATTATAGTTAAATACAACTAACGAAAAAACGAGGACTGAAATCGGGACAACATGTTTGTTAGCTGAACTAAATAAAAATGTGTACATTCGTGAAAAAATAATTACAGGATCAATATTGAAATATGCAGTATCTCATACCTCCAATGTCTATTGACTGGAAGGACGGACAGGTTTTCCTGAATGTCCCCCTCTCTATTTTAACACAATGTTATTATTCCGTATCCTTACATGTGATTGGCCACAAGGCTGCCATGGCACCAATCACAACAAAGTTCTGCCGTGAGCAGGGCGGAGCCACTGAGAGTGAGAGCTGAGCAGTGAAAGGAAAACAAAGTTTACTCTTTGGCCTAAATTGATTGTTTTTCGTTATTAGAATGAATATGAATACATTTGTGATTCAAATGACTCATTTTTAGAAATGTCAAAAGTATGAGATCAGATGTTTTCCTCAGTTTATTTCCTTCCTGAAAAAAGAAAACTGAACCCAAATTTGGATTTGTATATTTTAGTTCCTTCTCTTGTAATTTGATGCTAGATTAAAAAAAATCTGATCATAAAATTACATAACCTAACCATGGTTATTATAGTTAGGTAAAACTGTCAAAATAACAACATTGAATTGCTTCCAGCCGCCAACAGGAAGGATGATGGTGGAAATGGAAAATGTGTCTATTTTACTGTTTTACTGGAAAATGTTGACAGTTTTTTGGAAAACTGACAATTAATTTAAGGATCTACATACAGCAAATCCGCACAGAGTGAGAATTGTGCTAATCATGCTAATTTCAAATGTTAGCTCTGTGATCAAGATGCCAATGTTCAGACCTAATAGTGAGATCATGCTGAAATGCAGACTGTGTACTCTTAGTATTAATAATTCAGAATGGATCATGAGCAAAAAAGGCTGTTTGAGTTTCTTTATAGTTCCATATATTAAGTTTGTACCCACTGTTGTTTTAAAAGGACATTGTTGAAATAACTGAACATATTTTACATCTGACAAAAGATGTAAAAGGATAGTTGTCTGTAATTTGTTTAGTAAAATGTTAAAAACATATGTTGTAATTTGTAATTTCACTTTAAGATTGATGTGTCTCATAAACCGATTTTATTCCAGTCATTGTGTTTCAGTGCTGAGGAGAATAACAGCTCTGCAACTGGTGTTTTATTTTACCATTAACATTTTATTGGTAAAGCAGTTCAATATGTAACCTGCTCAGAATGTTATAAAACGTTTAATGCTGTTATTTATAGATGAAGAGAAAACAAAATTTAGAAATCTAATATTGCAAGGTCAGAGCTTTATAACCTTAGGGACACAAGATGGAGTTGCATGTGCAAACAAAAGTAGAAAAAGATCCAGGAAGCTGGAGTTATCGCTGCTTCCTGCTAATTTCACAACGCTAGCAGAAGAGTTTTCTTCACAGTCGGGTGACAAGGTGAAAGGCGACCCCATGTCTGTGTGTGATGTAACCCAAGACGTCTGCACATCATGACCAAGGCCCTTCATAATCCTGACACATCATTGTGTCTTGGAAAGCAGAGGGTAGCGCCTCCCGTGGCGCACTGTGAGCCGTCGTTAGCATAGCTGACACGCAACTGAACGCCCACGCTAATCCCAAAGAGCTGCGGGCGCCGTGGCGCAGGGCGGCTTAATCACTCTGGTTCTGACAGACATCAACACTCACTCTCTAATGTCCGGTCCAGATCGGCGATGAAGTCCTCCAGTTCTTTGGTGTCGCCCAGTTTGGCTGAGGGGGGGATGGTGGAGACAGGAGGGGAAACAGAAAGATGTGTGGCGTTAAATGATGCTCTGTTTATTTTCTGTGTGATTCATTACAGTGATGTTTACTGATTGTAGAGCTTCTGAAATGTTCTAAAGTGCCTCAAATTTGGATTTCTCTGGGTTTAATGAAGGAATATATGGAAGAATGAGGGGACCAAACAAAAACCATGGCATGAAATAACTTGTGGTTCAGCAGTAAAGATATATTAAAATATTTTAGTATTACATCTCCATTGTTTTTGCTTTTTTCACTTAATTTAGCATTTTTTCAACATGGTATTTCAATTCATGTCAAATGTTAACATTAGTGGAATGACCCCATTCAGCCTTTAATTGATTTTTTGTTTGTTTTTTGCCTTGTGTATCTATGTGTGCACAGGCTAAGAAAAATATGAGAATTAATAACATCTTGTCTTCTCTTCTAAACACATAAAACGGTGAATTTACAAGCTAGAAGTTTCTTTCTGTTAAAAGACAGCTGTCCTGTTTTTGGCATTTTAACTAGAAGTGTCCTGATACATTATTTTTCACTTCCGATTTATGCATTTTGAACTCGCTGATTCTTCCATTTATTCCTCTTTAAATCTTTGACATTGTTCTCCTTCCATAGGAGAGAGGAACAGTGGATGCATTAGAGGTGCTGAGCTCACGTTTGGGTGACATCAGAGGCGGGGAGGTTAATGCGGGGGAGAACGCGGTGGGGGAGTTCAGCCTCTCGTCACTGAAGCTGAAGCTATTTCTGTTGAGCGAATCGGCACCTGTCAGGAAGACAAAGGACACACAGATTAACGTGACACCGACACGGCCGACTCTGATCTGTGCCAGCGGAGCAGCTTCACTTCAGTCTGCATTCTCCGTTAATGACAGCCTTTATCTACTGCCTGTCATCTACATGCAGCGTGCGCATGTGGCCGGGCTTTTTCCACAAAAGTACAGAAAAAATAAGAAATAAATAGTGTTTTCATGACAGAAAATCTGCAAAGGAAGATGTGTTTAACTGTTTGTTTGCTCTGCCCCGTTTACATTCATTTGGTACAAGTAGGCCTGGGTAGCTATGAGACACCTTTATTCAATAGTTTCACATTCTTACAGTAGATACACAAAAATGAAAACAGAAATATTAAACTTTAATACACGCACCTGAAGAAAAATACAAACTAAATTTAGAAGTAGTCATAAATAACTGAGTGATTTTTGAGAGTTTTTTATGCTTGCCAGCTTGAAGTAGCATTCCCTTTAGATCCAGTGAAAACTGTAGGAGTTTACATTCAGCCAGCTGACAGACAGTGCACAGCAACAAGTTGGGGAGAGATGATGCTGTTCAAAGAACATCTTCACTTCTCATTAAAAACACTTCAAAAGGCAGAGGGACAGTAATTGTTTGCAGAGTTGACACATTACAATCAGAGAGGAACCAATCAGGAGTTACTTAACCGATATCCAGTTACAATCCCCCCACCGACATGACAACTTTGGTTTTTTAACGATTGAAAAGGATAAAAAGGGCTTATTGTGCTCCAGCGTCTCTGTTTTCGGTTGGAGTAGTTTTAAACCAAATATTTATGGATGAAATCAAACGTCTGCACAAGCTGCTTCAGTATGACGGCTGTTGGTTGTTGTAAAATAAATCAAATTAATTATAAAGCTTCCAAAACAAAAAACTGCCCTTCAGAAAAAGAGCTGGTTGAGATCATGGAACCAAACTGAAGACTTTTGTCATCCAGTGTTTGGTAGAAAGAGAAAAATCGATGATTCGTGCAAATGGAAATTATTGAGCATGTTTTAATTACCATGCGATTAACTGATTTACTGCTTCTTGCGACAGGGCAATCGATAAGCCAAGCTGAACCTGCCTGGTTGCCGTTCCTCCCCAGCTGTAAGTAAGAGGAGAAGACGAGGCAGAACTCTGCGCTCCAGTCTGCAGCTTAACAGCGAGTCAGATGTCAAGCACCTACTTACTCCCCACTCTGACCCGCCCCCAGCAGGAGACTGGGGTCACCACACACACACACACACACACACACACACACACACACACACACACACACACACACACACACACACACACACACACACAAACAGGGAGTTAGCATCAGTGTTTGACTTGAACTCTCCAGGCATCTCTCATATTCATCTCTGCATCGCTTCCGTCTTCAGTCGTTCTTTTTCACAGACCCATCAACACGTCGGGGGAAGCAATGGGTGGGTTCTCTTCATCTATCTGCCCCTTCATCTGCACATCCATTCATCAGGCAGTGAGACAATAGGTCCTCCTTACACTGGACAGCTCTGTCTTCATTAAACTGCCCAGGAGAGGACAGGAATCCGATCCCTTCAGTAAATCCTGAGGCTCGTTAGCTCAAAAAAAAAAAAACGAGTTCAGACACCTTCCTCCTGAGCCTGTACCGCAGATATTATGCAACTGCAAGACTAAAAACAAATGAACCCAAAATGAAAGCTTGTTTGGATGATAGCTGGTAGTCTGAATATCTTCAGGGTTTCTTCTGTGTAACAGATCATCTGCAACAGCTGAATAAAAGCTACCACATCTTAAAGATGAAGGTTTATTCTTTAAAACAATGTAATCCATATGTGGTAGATAGACAGATATGCATATATATAGATATGCATTTATACTAACCATAGTCCAAGTTTGAAACGAAGTGAGAGACTAAAAAAGCAACCCTGCCGGTTCCTGCCTGTGTGCTGCGCTGCTTTCAGGAGTGAAGTAAAACTGGGGACGATGGTCTGATTAGAGGGAGAGAAAAGGCAAAAGACGGTGTACCGACTGGAAGGCGAACACGTTTTTAGTTCAACCCTATGAAAACAACCCTAATGTAAACGTGTGTTGCATTTGAACGACAGTAACGTAGTTAATCATGTGTGATGTTTCAGACCCGTTTTGAACAGCAGCTCATAGCTTAATGTCAAGTAGGTTATCGCTGAGACTCGATTAAATTCCCACCATCACAGTTTCAAAAAATCCCTGATCCTGAACATCCCAAAAGTCTTTTTTTCACACCATTCATTGGACGTCTAACGTACTAGTACATGTGTGTGTGAGGTGGGGGGCGAAGCATTTCCACATATGCAGGGCTAGAGGATACTTTTCTCTGTGTGTCAGCATTTGACTCTGACCCAGCTGAGTATCTGGAGCTCCACAGCTGGGGTAGACAGGGTCTTTTTTTTTAAACCACTCTATGGTCGAGTAATATATGAATATGTGACAGTAATCTGTGGAGAAGAAGCAGGACAGGGAAAAGCTGTGCTCAAATTATGCTACAGTGGATCTTACTCAGATTTGAGAGGGGGGGGGAAATCTTCCACTGCTGTTTGTTGAACGGCAGAATGAAGTGAGCTAAGACATAAGCTAACCAGGCTGCTGTTTAGGCACCTAACAGCCATCCACCAGGGGGCAGCAGACTTCATATCTGTTAAATGTTAACCTACTTATACATTTACTCCAAATTTAGAACATCTTACTTGGTAATTTTTCAATTAGAATTGTGTTTAGAATTTAAAGTAACTAATAGCTTCATTATGTATGTTAACAGTCACAAAGCAATAGTTTGAGGTGAAAGGATGTCACAGTCTAACAATAATCAATAATCGGAGGAATGGAGTAGTGTAGCAATAATTCACAAAATATGAATATGAATAATTTATTAAATATCAGTTTAAGCAAATATTTCACTAATAAGATGATTCATTTTATGTTTTTAATCTATAATTATTTTGTAATTTATTGGCGACATGCAGCATCGAATGATTTATTTCATCTGTCAACCCCACCAATCAGAGCTCAGTGGGCGGGGCTCCGTTACTTCATGGTGCACTGGAGCAAATGAGCTATAACATAACTATATATTATGTTATAGCTCATATCTTAACACATATTACACACATTTTAAAAATATTTTTAGATGCTGTAATTTAATAATGCAAATGATACATGGCTTATATTTTATGAACTGTGAATAATTCTAATGCACTTATATTTTACTCATCTATGTCTGTTTTGTTTTGGTTTTATTACCACACGTTTGCATGATTTATGTATTGCAGTCTGACACCCTGCAGTGTTATTTATGAGGCATTATGTTCCATATTCTGTCATAGAGGGAGTTTAAACAAATTGTTATTGACTTATTAATTACACACATGTTAAATCGAAACGTGCTGTCAGGGACGGTCTGTTAAAACAAAGAAAACTCATAAGAAAAAAAATAAAGATTCAGCCTTTGAACCCATAAAACCTGAGGCTGGTTCTGTTCAAGTAGTTATTGTGAATTTAATCCCACACATTCTGGCTTTAGGTGATTCAGTCAGTGACAGAAAAGAAGAGGTGACGCTCACTGTCGGTGTCGCTGAAGCCGCTGTCGCTGACGCTGGCGCTGCTCCTCCTCTTCACCGTCTTCAGGTGCTCGTCGTACCTGAAGTGTCGCTTCTCCACGGGCGACGTAAAGTCTTCGATCACCGCGTCGAACTCGCAGAGGACGTCGCTCAGGTCCTCCTCCTTGACGAACCTCGCTGCGAAACGGAGGAGGCAGCAGCTGTCACTTCTACACTTTAGGTAGTTATGGTACATGAAACCCTCCGACCAGGTGACAGGGGAGCTTTCATTACATTTATTATTATTATTTTTGGATAATAAAAATGGACCTACCTGGAGTCTTCAGTTTCGGGGACTTCATGATGCCTGGCACCGGTCTGGTTTCAGAATATCCGGAAGCTTCCTAAAAACGTCCTTATGGTAAAATGTCCCAGTCTGGATGCTCTGCCAGTGTAACGGCGCAGCTCGAGGACTGGCGCTTTTAAACCAGCCCGGCTCCGAGGGGGCGGCGCGCGCGTCTTCATGTTGGCGCGCGTGACTAATAAAACTTTTCCCGGTTAAACTGCACCGCCTCCCGCGGGGGGGGGGGGGGGGGGGGGGGGGGGGGGGGGGGGGGGGGGGGGGGGGGGGGGGGGGGGGGGGGGGGGGGG